>JANIJR010000017.1:0-218550 GCA_030557995.1 Clavispora vitiphila
ACGAGTCAGGAGTCGAACCCGAGACCTTTCGCATGCTAAGCGAACGCGCTACCAACTACGCCACACGCCCTTGAGAAGTGGTCCCTAGCAGGATCGAACTGCTGATCTTGGCGTTATTAGCACCACGCCTTAACCAACTGGGCCAAGGGACCGATTTCTGAAGGACGAACAGCAAGGAAAAACCAAGCCATATACATTTGGGCGTTTGTTTATAGCTCGATCGTTTGCTAATATCATTGAAAGTTTTAGTTCAACTAATAGAAGAGATGTTTTTTTTGGAGTGACTGCTGACTTGCAGAAGCCGCCTAGTTGGATTAGTGGGAAATACACCAGGCGAAGCCAAGAAACCAATCTTGAACATACTAATGTTCAATATGAGCCAACAGAGCGCACCGCTAGTCAATCGAGCCCAAAAAGCCTGCAAACCGTTCAATTTCCCCAAAAGTTGCTCTAGCTCCGAATTCTACAACATCCGAGCCAATCATGAAGAGGTAATACCATACAAACGCCCGGTGCAATACGAATACAGCGACCTGATGCGATGAGGAATCTCAGCCAAGTTAACCGATTCAGCAATGGAGCCGATTCAGCCATGGAGCCGATTGAGCCATGGAGCCGATTCAGCCATGGAGCTGACTGGATCAACAGCCCCGATCGTGCTACGGATCCGTATATCCAGTACCACACCCACCAATGCCAACCCAGCTTACGTAACCAGTAACACATGACATAAAACCAGTACATCTACAGATCCTCCCATCAAACACAATGGCTACCTATCGTCACGAGGCGGACAGAAAACGGCCAGTCCAATCAAATCATCCATGCCGTTTCCTCTCCGGAGGCACGCCCAGCGCACCCTAGCCTCCCAAGTCTTCTCGCGTATCCGCGGAAACCGCGCGCTCGGAGTTGGAGGGAAGCACCGAAGTCCGAGTCTGTCCCACAGACCGTGCGGACCACGGCCGCAATGGAGCCACCGCAAACGCCTCCAGAAACCGCCCGGAGCACTTTGGTGCCCTCCAAAAAAAAAAAACTCTCCGAAACAGCCGCCGCGGACCCCAGTATTTTCGGGCCCGAGGCCGCGCGCGCGCTGATTGGACAAGCGCAAAATTTCTCGTCCCCTGGGCCTGTCGCAGGTTACATCAAGTGAATCGCCAGTGCGCTTTTTCTTTTTCCACCACACTCTTCCCCTATCATGTTCAGACAATTAGCCAAGGCCAGAGCCACCCCTAAGCTCACCAGATCGTACATTGCCGGCCAATTCACCGGCCAAAAGAAGGCTAACGGAAAGTACACCGTGACCTTGATTGAAGGTGACGGTATCGGTGTGGAGATTTCCCAGGCGGTCAAGGACATTTACGCCGCTGCCAACGTGCCAATCGAGTGGGAGCCGGTCGACGTGACCCCTCTTTTGATCGACGGCAAGACCACTTTGCCTCAAGAGGCGGTGGACTCGGTCAACAGAAACTTGGTTGCGTTGAAGGGTCCTTTGGCGACCCCAGTGGGCAAGGGCCACACCTCCATGAACTTGACGTTGAGAAGAACCTTCAACTTGTTCGCCAACGTCAGACCATGTAAGTCCATTGTCGGCTACGACACTCCTTACCAGAACGTGGACACGGTGTTGATCAGAGAAAACACCGAGGGTGAGTACTCGGGTATCGAGCACACCATTGTGCCCGGTGTGGTGCAATCGATCAAGTTGATCACCAAGCCTGCTTCCGAGAAGGTGATCAGATACGCGTTCGAGTACGCCAAGACCATCAACAAGCCCCACGTGCTCGTGGTGCACAAGGCTTCCATCATGAAGTTGTCTGACGGTTTGTTCGTTGAGACCGCCAAGGAGGTGGCCAAGGAATACCCAGACGTCAAGTTGGACTTTGAATTGTTGGACAACACCTCGTTGAAGTTGACTGCCGACCCTGCCGACTACGAGAAGGTGGTGATGGTCATGCCTAACTTGTACGGTGACATCATGTCGGACTTGTCCTCCGGTTTGATTGGTGGTTTGGGTTTGACTCCTTCCGGTAACATGGGTAACAAGGTGTCGATCTTCGAGGCCGTGCACGGCTCTGCCCCAGACATTGCTGGTAAGGGCTTGGCCAACCCAACTGCCCTCTTGTTGTCTTCTTGTATGATGTTGAGACACATGTCTTTGAACGCTGACGCTGACAAGATCGAGTCGGCTGTGTTGAAGACCATTGCCTCCGGTCCTGAAAACAGAACCGGTGACTTGAAGGGTACTGCTACCACCCTGCACTTTACCGAGCAAGTGATCAAGAACTTGTAAGCACCTCCTAAATATTCAATACACTACATACGTCTATTCCATCAAGTGTGCGAACATGTAGCTGCGGGCAGAACGAGCCGACACTTTCACGTTACCGTTGTAGGGTAGATTTTGGCTTGCGGCTGGTTTATATCGCTCACCATGGCCGCTTACTCTATTTTTCAGTGGCTTGTTTCTTGTCTATATTCATGTTCACAACGCCTTGACCTCCTCGGCCAATTTCTCCACCTCAAGCTCGCCCAACACAATATTCGTCCCCTCCACAATAGCGACATGCTCTGTTGCGTGCACACGCTCTTCATACTCCTCCAACGTCTCTTCCTTCTTCAAGTCCAACTCCTTCACCAACACAGGTGCGCCCCGGTCAACTTCCGCAATCACTTTGTGGATCATCACTCCCGCCTTGGTGATCTCGCCATCTTGGCCAGCCTTCCACGCCCTGTCAATTGCATGCGTTCCGTCAAATGCTCCGGGCAACGCAGGATGCAAGTTGATGATGGAAATGCCGGCTTTTTCTAACGGAGCCAAAACGGCTGGCGAGAGAATAAGCATCCAGCCGGCACACACAATCAAATCGGGTTTGATGTACGACTCGTCCTTCTTGGCCTCGGTGTTACCGTAGATCAAGAGGTTGGCCAAGTCGGTGTTGAAGAGTTCTCTCTTTTGCTGACGGATTTCCTTGTCTTCCTTGGTGGTGCCTTTGTAGTAGTTTTTCAACACATGAGTTTTGGTGGCTACTTTGGCCTTTTGGGCTCTTTCCAACCCATAGGCGGACTCACTGGACGAAATCACCTGTGTGATTTTTCCCTTGAGGACACCATCTTTTTCCGCATCGAGAAGGGCCTGAAGATTGGACCCAGAGCCCGAAATAAGCACGGTGATATTGGGCATGAGGAAGAATGTGGTAGTAGTTAATTACAAGATGGTGGTTTTGACTCGGTTCGCCAGATGCAGGCAGATAAGGTGACTGAGTTGGAGACCACGCGAGGTCTGATTGCCAGAATTGCAACCGAGGCTGAAGTACTATGAACGGGCAACTGTTTGTCATTTGGAATACGGAAGTTTCCGTCGCAGGACCCTATCCTCAGTGTAGTGGATCATTTGCACAGGTGAACAAGCATTTGAGTAACAGTACTCTACGACGATTGGTGATTGCACGTTGGATTGAAATTACCATTGACCCGTGTGAGTTTATTATCATCGTTTCATTCCCAAACGCTATACAACGCTCAAACTGATGAGTCGTAGGCAGAAAAGCTGCGAAGTTATTTTGTTGTCTAGTAGAGGAGTAGAATGTTTTGAGACGCAGACGCAGACGCAAACGCAAGCGCAGACGTAAATGCAAACGTAAATGCAAACGTAAATGCAAACGTAAATGCAAAGGTAAACGCAAACGTAAACGCAGACGCAAACGTAAACGCAGACGCATACGCATACGCAAACGCAGTTGCAACGCATTAGCACAGACAGTAATGCACCAAGTTCAACACCGCAACGCTCCTCATTGCACTCCAACACTAAACTCCAGGCACCGCACCCAAAGCTAAACGCACATAACCACACTCAATGCTCCCACAATGGGCTAAACTCATTACACGGATCAATGCCAAGGTTACTCTACACATCACTCACAACCAGTACGCAATCAATTCTTGCAGGAACTTATTCAGTTATTTCTTAAAAGGGTCGCAACGGATTGTACCCCTCTAAAACAAGATCACGCACCCACTATACGACAGCCTACATACCAGAAGCGGGGCATCTTCGTCGCCAATCAAGGATGGAAAACCATTTGCAGTTTTCATATGTGCCACCGTCACGCCTCTGCATTTCCTCTCTGAGAAGCGCGAATCCAAGAGTTTCTAATTTTTGTTCCACTGGTGAGACGCCACCCAGTCAGGCATCAATGGGACAGCACAGCAGCAGGGAGCAGCGCACCCGGACCTCCCCCATCTGCCGATGTGGCAAGGCGGGTAATCCAGGCACGGTCCCAGATTTACGCGCGCTGCCACGGCGTTTACTGCGAGAAAATTTTTTCCTGATGCCCTCGTGCGCATACCGCCTCCATTAAAAAAAGCCCTCCTTCCTCCTCTTCTTGTTTCTCTTGTTGAAAGTTACTACACTCCAACTTCAAGCTCAAAATGGGTATGTACCAAAATCATTGAAGCAGTCGCCTCCAATCACGTCCACATTGCATTTGCTATAGTATTCTGCTGTTGCTATCTCTGGCGCTCTGTCGTTTCGCCTATGGTGAAAAATCTCCACGATGGGGGCAAAAATTTATGGGAAAATTTTGAGGCAGAGTTTAGCAGCATAGTGGCGCAGAGTGGCAGTCGAATCGCCTTCAGTAACACTACCAGAGGTTGTACTAACAAACGCAGTTGCTTTCACTATTGAACAAATCCGTGGCTTGATGGACACTGTTACCAATGTGCGTAACATTTCCGTCATTGCCCACGTCGATCACGGTAAGTCCACTTTGACCGATTCTTTGGTCCAAAAGGCTGGTATTATCTCTGCTGCCAAGGCTGGTGACGCCAGATTTATGGACACCAGAAAGGATGAGCAAGAGAGAGGTATCACCATCAAGTCCACCGCCATTTCTTTGTACGCCGGTATGGAGGAGGACGACATCAAGGAGATTCCTCAAAAGACCCAAGGTAACTCTTTCTTGATCAACTTGATTGACTCCCCAGGTCACGTTGATTTCTCTTCTGAAGTCACTGCTGCTTTGCGTGTTACCGATGGTGCTTTGGTTGTCGTCGACTGTGTTGAGGGTGTCTGTGTGCAAACCGAGACCGTGTTGAGACAATCTTTGGCTGAACGTATTAAGCCAGTTGTTATCATTAACAAGGTTGACAGAGCTTTGTTGGAGTTGCAAGTCACCAAGGAGGACTTGTACCAATCCTTCTCTAGAACTGTTGAGTCCGTTAACGTTATCATCTCCACCTACTCTGAAAAGAGCCTTGGTGACTACCAAGTGTTCCCAGAGAAGGGTACCGTGGCTTTCGGTTCCGGTTTGCACGGTTGGGCTTTCACCGTCAGACAATTCGCCAACAGATACTCCAAGAAGTTTGGTGTCGACAGATCCAAGATGATGGAGAGATTGTGGGGTGACTCTTACTTCAACCCAAAGACCAAGAAGTGGACTAACAAGGACAAGGACGCTGACGGAAAGCCTTTGGAGAGAGCTTTCAACATGTTCGTGTTGGACCCTATCTTCAGATTGTTCTCTTCCATCATGAACTTCAAGAAGGATGAGATCCCAACCTTGTTGGAGAAGTTGGAGATCAACTTGAAGGGTGACGAGAAGGAGTTGGAGGGTAAGGCCTTGTTGAAGGTTGTCATGAGAAAGTTCTTGCCAGCTGCCGACGCCATGTTGGAGATGATTGTCTTGCACTTGCCATCCCCAGTCACTGCTCAAGCTTACAGAGCTGAGACCTTGTACGAAGGTCCATCTGACGATGAGCACTGCAATGCCATCAGAAACTGTGACCCTAAGGCTGACTTGATGTTGTACGTCTCCAAGATGGTCCCAACCTCTGACAAGGGTAGATTCTACGCTTTCGGTAGAGTTTTCGCCGGTACCGTCAAGTCCGGTCAAAAGGTTAGAATCCAAGGTCCTAACTACCAAGTTGGTAAGAAGGAGGACTTGTTCTTGAAGTCTATTCAAAGAACCGTTTTGATGATGGGAAGAAGTGTCGAGCAAATTGACGACTGTCCTGCTGGTAACATTATCGGTTTGGTTGGTATTGACCAGTTCTTGTTGAAGTCTGGTACCATCACCACCTCCGACACTGCCCACAACTTGAAGGTCATGAAGTTCTCTGTCTCTCCTGTCGTTCAAGTCGCCGTTGAGGTCAAGAACGCCAACGACTTGCCAAAATTGGTTGAAGGTTTGAAGAGATTGTCCAAGTCCGACCCTTGTGTTGTCACTTCTATCTCCGAGTCCGGTGAGCACCTTGTTGCCGCTACCGGTGAATTGCACTTGGAAATTTGTTTGAACGATTTGCAAAACGACCACGCCGGTATTCCATTGAAGATCTCTCCTCCTGTTGTTTCCTACAGAGAGACCGTTCAAGCCGAGTCCTCCATGGTTGCTTTGTCTAAGTCTCCAAACAAGCACAACAGAATCTACGTCAAGGCTCAACCTTTGGACGAAGAGGTTTCTCAAGACATTGAGAACGGTGTCATCAACCCAAGAGATGACTTCAAGGCCAGAGCTAGAATTTTGGCTGACAACCACGGTTGGGATGTCACTGACGCCAGAAAGATTTGGTGTTTCGGTCCTGACGGTAACGGTCCTAACTTGGTTGTTGACCAAACTAAGGCCGTCCAATACTTGAACGAAATCAAGGACTCTGTTGTCGCTGCTTTCCAATGGGCTACCAAGGAAGGTCCAGTCTTCGGTGAGAGCGTCAGATCCGTGAGAATCAACATCTTGGATGTTACCTTGCACGCTGATGCTATCCACAGAGGTGGTGGACAAGTTATCCCAACCATGAGAAGAGTTACTTACGCTTCCATGTTGTTGGCTGAGCCAGCCATCCAAGAGCCAATGTTCTTGGTCGAGATCCAATGTCCTGAGAACGCCATTGGTGGTATCTACTCTGTCTTGAACAAGAAGAGAGGTCAAGTTGTCTCTGAGGAGCAAAGACCAGGTACCCCATTGTTCACTGTCAAGGCTTACATGCCAGTTAACGAGTCCTTCGGTTTCTCTGGTGAATTGAGACAAGCCACTGGTGGTCAAGCTTTCCCACAAATGATCTTTGACCACTGGGCTACTATGAACGGTGACCCAACTGACCCAACTACTAAGCCAGGTGCCATTGTCAAGGCCACCAGAGAACGTACTGGTCAAAAGCCAGAGGTTCCAGGTTACGAAGAATACTACGACAAGTTGTAAGCAACCTTGCTTCTTATTGTCATTGTTATAATTACATCTGGTTCGTCCATAACTCTCTTGTGAATTGATGGTTGATATAAAATAGTGTAGAAGCGTAGAATTTAGCGAGTGCCGAGGTGAACCGTGCAGTAGACAAAAGTGTCAAGATGCTGTCGTGCATGTACAAAAAAACGGCCAAGGTATTTTTAGCACTACAAGAAGAAGGGTCAGATTACTTGAACCCTTTTATTCTGGAGTTCGGCCTCACGTGGTTCCATTCTGCGCAGTGGAAGTATTGTGTTTCTCAATCACCGTCAGTTATCCAGAAAGGGATTACGTGTTTTCCAGGACCGCAATTCCGAAGTGAAAATTGTCCAAACTGCAGGCTTAATAGTCGCAATTACTAATCCTGTTTAGGGTAGCGTGATGCTCCGGATAACTCGGCACATTAGCAGCCTGCAGTACACCACGTAGTATACGATGATCATATGTGATAAATAATCGGTCTACGGATCCGTGAACATCTTTTCCTTTTCAAAAAGGGATAATTCAAATTTGCACTCGGTGTTTCTATTTATCCTTACATCTCCGATTGTCTTCAACCTGTTACACTTGCATAGCCAATCATCATGGCTTTATCCGATATCCTAACCGGTCAGATGGGTCCCGTAGCTCCGTGGGACTCACCCATTATATTTGAGACCATCACTGCATTATGTTTCTTGTACATTTGCAAATATCCAGTAGGAGGGAAAAAACCCAGTGAAACATGCTCTGGATCTCTGGTGACGAAAGTGCTTCTTGGGGCATTTGCGGTTTTGTGTCCACTTGTGCACGTATTTCTCCTACCGGTGCGCCTGTTGATGGACAGAGTGGATCGGCAGTTGCAGCACACAGAGACAGATGCACTTCTTCCGCACACCATCCTCACGCCCGAGATGAAGTACAATGCATTCACCAGCTGTGCTGTTGTTGCGTGCGTGTTCGCAGCATACATGGCATTGCTGCAAAAGTATGACAAGTGCGCTCGTGCAAAGGGACAGATAAATCTTCGGCTGGAAAAAGACCACGAGAGTCGCGTTACATTTGCGGAGCCGGAAGAAGAGCTCACCAACATCGGTAGCTGCAGCTGGAGCGTAAAGCGCTGTATAGCCATTTACGGCGCCATGTTAGTGGGATGCATGGTGTTGTTGCCCATTCCAGCGCAGAATACCTTTGCCTATGTATTTGTGGAGCGCGGATGGTTGCGTGTCACATCTGACCATTTGTGGGTCAGTGCCTCCATTTTATTTGCGGCCGTGATGGCGCGCCGCGTATGGTTTAGTTTCAACAACTTCCCCGCAGGCTACTGCAAGGGTGTGTATGCCGCCGGTCAGTTCACCATTGCTTATGGCTCTATCATCTGCATCTCGGCTGCAGTTTTTCTGGCATTTGCAGCAGACGTGATGAACACGTATGCATACAAACTCATGGTCGTACACCACATGCGCGTACTGCAGCCGCTGGCGCAGGCAGAGGATGTGATGTTAGGCTCTCACACAAATGCAATCTCATCCAAATTTGCAGACCACTTAGTGGATTGCACATTTGCGGCATTGACGTCAGCAATGGCTGAAGAGGCTACCTTAGCGATGTTGATGCTGCAGGCAATGGTCTACCGCGCTGTTTTTGTTCAGTGCGTGGAAACGTTGTTATTTGGGTGTCTTGTTTTTGCACCTATCGCCATGGTGTTGTTGGTATCAGCCCACGGCAGAATCTAGCTCTATGAAATTGAAACGAAATAGCGAAACCGAAAGGTTCAGAAAATAAATATTGCTATGGAAGAGGTTTCAGAGTAGAAGGAGTGGGGAGAGGTTTGAAGAGTAGGACACAGGCAAAGAAGGACGATGCTGCGACGAGAAAGGTTAAGGGATATCATCAGATATGGTCAGAGAAGATATCACCAGAGACGGAAATGATGAGATGAGACCAGAAACATTCGCGCACAGGCATATAGTGCGGGCAGAAAATCGAAAAGATTGGTTGGAAAGTACCACGAGTAAATAGCTGAGCGCAAACCTGAAAGTGGGAAGGGAAGATTGTGAGACGTGACTACACGAGACGCATCCTGTAACACTAACAGAGGAACAGACATTCATACCGATACACAACCCATGATTTGGTCTGAGTTGACAGCTTCGGATAGCGAACAAACGAGACTGCATCTAGCTAATCGTCTTGATATCCGCCGGCGTTGATAGCATTGCGCCATGCAGGCGAAGGATTTCCGTCGTCGCATCGCACCAGTATAACTTTCCACCAGAACCAGCTCGAAATGACGGGAGAAAAGCGACACTTTCTCTGGAACACAAAAACGAAATCCACACGGCTTTCTTTCCCGCCGTTGGGATGGCGATCCGCACCGCGCTGGCCAGATACCCGCAATCGGGCGCGGCGCACCCGCTTTCTTAATACGGAAGGCGGCTGCGCACACGGCCCACCCGCGAACCTTAGCCGGATTAGGCCACAAGATCCGCTTGTGCTCCAGGTATATATTTCGTTGTTTCCGCCCAGAAGCCGTCTCCTCTTCACTTCTGTCACTCAGCATATTCACTATGGAGAGATTACAACAAATTGCGAGCCACGCCACTGCCAGTGTTGCGCCCCCTCCACCTCCAGCACACCCGTTGGACCCTCTTTCTCCACAAGAGATCAAGACGGTTTCTGCAGTGGTATCCAAGTTCTATGACGGCCTGAAGTTCATCTTCAACACTGTCACTTTGCGCGAGCCAATCAAGCGCGCCTACTACGACTGGAAAGAGCGCAACGGCCCTGTTCCTCCTAGATTGGCTTACTACGTCATTGTGAAGGCGGGCGAGAACGGTGTCACCGAGGGTGTGGTTGATATTCCGTCCTTGACCGTGGTTGAGACCCGCCGCACCGACGGTGTTCAGCCAATCTTGACTCCGCTGGACCTTCTGGCCACTGAGGACATTATCCGCAACGATCCAGAAGTTATCAGACAGTGCGAGATTTCCGGTCTTTCCAAGGACGACATGCAGCACGTTTACTGTGATGCGTGGACCATTGGTTACGACGAGAGATGGGGCGCTTCCAGAAGACTTCAGCAGGCGTTGATGTACTGGAGATCCGACGAGGACGACTCGCAGTACTCGCACCCATTGGACTTCTGTCCCATCGTGGACATGAACGAGGGCAAGGTGATCTACATTGACATTCCTGGCAGAAGAAGAAAGGTTTCAAAGCACAAGCACACCTCATTCCACCCCAAGCACGTGGCGGAGAAGTTTGGTACCAAGGAGAACCCATCTGGTTACAGACAAGATGACACTCCCTACAACGTGACCCAACCAGAAGGCGTTTCGTTCAACATGGACGGTAACGTGATGGAGTGGTCCAACTTCCGTTTCCACATTGGTTTCAACTACAGAGAAGGTATTGTTTTGTCCGACATGACTTACAACGACCACGGCAATGTTAGACCGCTTTTCCACAGAATTTCCTTGTCGGAGATGATTGTGCCTTACGGTAGTCCTCACTTCCCTCACCAGAGAAAGCACGCTTTGGACATTGGTGAGTACGGTGCCGGTAACTGTACCAACCCTCTCTCTCTTGGCTGCGACTGCAAGGGTGTGATTCACTACTTGGATGCGCACTTTCCAGACAAGCAAGGTCAGCCATTGACAGTCAAGAATGCCGTGTGTATCCACGAGGAGGACGACGGCTTGTTGTTCAAGCACTCGGACTTCAGAGACGATTTCCAAACCACCGTCACCACCCGTGGTAAGAAGTTGATTGTGTCGCAGATCTTCACCGCCGCTAACTACGAATACTGCTTGTACTGGACCTTCAGACAAGACGGTACCATCAAGTTGGAGATCCGTTTGACCGGTATCTTGAACACTTATGTGTGTGCCGACGGCGAGGACGTTGGACCATGGGGTACTCAGGTCTACCCCAACGTCAACGCTCACAACCACCAGCACATGTTTTCTTTGAGATTGGACCCACGTATCGACGGAGACAACAACTCCGCCGCTACTGCGGACGGCATGCCAGGTCCTGGAGCTACTGGCCTGGCCCAAAACATGTACGGTAACTCGTTCTTGTCTCACAAGACAACGTTCAAGACTGTGGCAGACTCGTTGACCGACGCCACGACCACCAGAAGTTGGGATATCTTCAACCCCAACAAGCTCAACAAGTACTCTGGTAAGCCTTCTTCGTACAAGTTGGTGTCTACCTTCACCCCTCCACTTATGGCCAAGGAAGGCTCTTTGGTCAGAAAGAGAGCTCCTTGGGCTGCTTGGACCACACAGGTTGTTCCATACAAGGACGAAGGTTTGGGATACGGTAGATTGTACCCTTCAGGTGAACACGTTGCCCAATGGTCTGGTGACGGCGCCCGTGGTATGAGAGAGTGGATTGGTGATGGTACGGAAAATGTCGAAAACACCGACATCTTGTTTTTCCACACTTTCGGTATCACTCACTTCCCATCTCCCGAGGACTTCCCTGTGATGCCTACTGAGATCTTCGACTTGATGTTGCGTCCTCGGCACTTCTTCACCGAGAACCCAGTTCTCGATGTCAAGCCTTCCTACTCCAGAACCACCACTGAGGTAAAGGCGGGCAAAAAAGGTGTTGACTCCTGCTCATTGAATGTTGACAAGACGTCTAGATTGGCGTTTGCCAACTCTTCTGGTTCTTGTTGCAAGAAGTAAAATATTAGGTAAATAATTTTGATTAATGTTAGTTTCAACTGAGATGTAGCTAATTAGAATTTCCGCCTTGGAAATTGCAGAAACGTATTCTGACGTTTACTAGACTGTCAATGAAAATAAGACATGTTACCACAATTCCCCGACAGGCTTCAAAGAAGCCCGGTTAGGTAGACGTGCAAACATATAAATATTGAGTTGTTTAAAGACCAAGACAAGAGAAGGACAGAACCATTTTCTCTCTTTTAGATGGCTACCAGTGAGCAATCTGAGATAAAATTAATTCTTTTATCTAATATATCTTCAGTATGTGTCTGGTGGATTGCTTCCTCGCACTACCCCAGCTTTAGTATGTGCGACATGGTTGGTCAGGGCTTATCTCTTGATCACTGAAGCGAAACCAAGAAGATACAATTTAGCAAATACTTGTACTGGGGTTTTCGTGGATTAACTTCGGCATTTCATGTTGATGAGCTTCCATCATTGTGGTTTTCAAAACTAGCGACTTATGGATCAGTTCCTACAGTGTATGCCACTGACCTGTATATTTTTGGGCGATGGGCGATGAGAATCTTCACCTACAATCTCCGTCAGCAATGAAGTACGTCATCGAACATATGGAGGAAGGCTTCTCCGAATGGGTCATTTTGGAATATTCGCAAATCATCAGAGACTTGGGCAGAGAAAACTTGGTTTTGACCTCCTTGCCAAAAGGAACCGTGGAGAACGACATTCCTCAGAGACTTAGAGATTTGGGTTTGCAATGGACCACCGAAGAATGTGTTCACTTGGACGGTGGTGTCAACCCGGCCAGAGTGTGTCTTCTTGATCCTGGTGCCGAACAGGATTTGGTGCCAGAGGATCTGCAGCAGTTCGACTACTTTGTGTTTGGAGGAATTTTGGGCTCGCACCCAAGAATCGATAGAACTGGTATTTTGAGAGAGAAGTACGGTTTTGCCGGCAGAAGATTGGGCGCTTTGCAAATGACCACCGACACAGCGATCAGAACCACCCAACGCATTGTCAAGGACCAAATCAAGTTCGAAGATATCAAGTTTATTGATTACCCGGAGATCAGATACAACAAGTACGAATCTACGGAAATGCCATTCAGATACATTTTGGATAGCGAAGGCACTCCTATCTTGCCTGAAGGAATGTTGAAGTTGATTGAACATGATGCTGAACAGAGCATCGATGACTTGTTGATTGAATAGGCATGGATAATAAAGATACTTCTAGCATTGGATAGTTACGAATTACAGAAAAGCGGTAAATGTTAGGTATATTGGCCAAGTTATGGCACATTGAGAGGAAAAAATGAATTTCACTTCAAGCAGCAACACGCACTTTCCTTGAAGTCTCTGGTGGCTGGTCACTACAGAGTATCTCCTTCATGAGAAAACCAGCGGTTTCTTCATCTTCGAAGTAAGAAACATGAGCACTGATGGCAGATACAAGGGCAATACTGAAAACTCCCATGGGCAAGCAGTAGTCGATTCTTCCCGAACGGTTGAGTTTCAACAATTCTTGTAAATGTTCGTCGGGCATGGTTTTCACACTTGTCTTCTTTGCATTTTCTGTTCCGGTACTGGCCAAAGTAGAAATCACATCCCGCAACGCATTTTCCAGAGATGCCTTCTGCTCATCCGATTTGGGTCCTGAGGTATCGCTCTTAAACCAATTCAGAGCCTGGCTGATCTTCTCTTGGAAATCGTCACCGAACTGACTCAAATTCTGCACCTGAGTGTTGAATCCTTGAAGTGCAAATGGAATTGCTTCTTCTTTGTACTGAGCAAAAGCGGGATTCACCAAAGGCTCCATACGGTAGCTCACTGGATCACAGGGATGGAAAATATTATACACATTTTTGCACTTGGGCGAGATTGTCTCCTCGGAAATATCAGTTGGATCGGTGGCTTCTCCATAATCTGACCGAGAGCGAATATTCTTCTGCTGGAGCAATTTGAACATGCCCACAGGTGAGCCGACACAAAACAAGGTTTCAACCTCGAAGTCCAAACCATATTCTTTACTTTCATTTCTGTCACGAAGGTTTTGGAACGATAAAAGGTCAAACGCAATAGCAGAGCCTAAGGAGTGTCCCATAATGTGGACCTTTCCGTTGAAGCCCGGATTCTTTTGCTTGTAGAGCAGATAAACCCTGTTGAGTTCGGCTACCACCAGAGTAAAAATTTCTTTGAGATAGCGTGGTTCGTAGTATAATAGCACATCCAAAACCACATCGCCGACAATGTCTCGGAGAGGCTTGACTCCATTGACATTTATATCACCAAGACGCGGAAGACGCGATTCGCCGTTCTTGCCCAACATACCAAATGGTTTTCGAGGGTGGAATGATACGTTATGGCGCCACAGGATTGGAAGAACCTGGATACGATTATTTGCCTTTTGCTGTTCGCTGTTTTCATCGTAAGAGTCTCCGTACGCAATTTCCTGGTACTTCGGTCCGCTTTGATAAACATGACGCATAGTATTTCTCAACACGTTGATGCTGTGGGTGAAGTTCACCAGCTCGTACTTGTAGCCCAAAACCTGCCCGATTCCGTGTACGCAGAGAACTAAGTGATCGACATTTCTCTTTTCCAGACCCGAATGCGCGGTGGTTTCGAAGTCAGCCTCCACCACATTCTGTAGTACCTTATTCTGGTCCAGCCGCTCATTTGACTCTTCTGGCGCCGAGTTTTTTGTGAAGAGCTGGGTCATTTCCCTCTGGAAAATGCTGGCAAGGGACAGAACCTTGGCGGCAGAAACACTATCCAAAACGGATGAGTCAAGTTCGTCCAGATGGCCCCTACGAATCACAGTCACAGACAGGAGAGACGACAGCGAAGTCTGAAATGACCGAATAACGTTCAATTGAAACGTAGTAAGCGACGTAGGAAATATGGCGCCATATGTCTCATCAAAAAACACAACTGCCTGTCCATCGCCCAAGTCGTACGCATCTTTTTCTTTCGAAAGATCGACCGGCTCGCTATTCAATTCCTGCGACGCCATTTTGTTTAATCGAGCCACCGCTCGTTTGGGAGATTTAGCAAATTCCGCCGCAAAGACCAGCTCCTCGTCTTGTATTTGCTCCACCGGCTGCACCGAATCATACGCCCTGTCAAGACCGTCAGTCAATTTCGCCGATAGAGGGTTTCCTCCAGACGTAAACCACTTGCCTCGACGTACCTCATACACGGGCCCAGGCCAGTACACCGGAAGCAAATGCATTTTGTCCAAGTCAACCATAAATAAGTGATCTTCCTTGACATCCACAGAGCTTTTCCTGTCGTGAAATGCTTGTTCTAGGCGACGACTATCCACCGCATTGAACGGAACGAAAGTTTTGGGTTCTGATTCCGGTTCGTATTCGTACCAGTCCGGCTTGGAGATTGGAACATCCGTGTTGTGGTACCATTTAATTTTAACCGGGGCCAGCGATATTCGCCGGAGAACCGTGAAGTTGATGAATCTGGAGGTAAATGGTCGTAGCATGAGAATTAGCAACAGTGCGTAATTCCGTGCAGATGGTTGCGTCTAGGAAGTTGGACTTTGCCCACAAAGAATGAAGATGCAGTATCAGGGTCCAGAAGATTGTTACCCTATTTATAAAAAGAGCCTTGATCGCAGCGAACGGGACCTGTCTATACTCTGTGGGAAAATATGTGCAGCTGTACATTGCTGCTAAGCGGAACTTGAAATCGCACACGTATCTGTAAGGCAAGTGACTAGTTGCAACTTGCCTCCACACCAGTAGAAGAGAGAAGAGCTAGAAGATTGCAATTGAGTTCTTGATCTGATCCAGTTGAACGCATTCGGCTCTCACAAATACAGGGGTCTACGGGTGTTACTCAACTGGTGTATTTACAAGATATGTTTTATTTTCGCATAATAATTAACACGACTTGCTAGCAGTGCCAACATGCCAAAATTTAGTCAATAAAAACATGCACTTTTGACGTAATTGCCTTCTCCTGCCTAGTTGCCCTTTCTGATCCTCTCCCACGCACTTCCAGGCCTGGTCGAAGGTGCTTCCGAAACAGGGCTCTCGACCTCAGACATGACGCCATTTTCTGCGTCAGAAACGCTATTTTCAGCCCCAGGCACATTCTGCGTTTGTTCGTTCGGGACAAAACCGTTTTCCTTCCTGATTTGTTCCCAATGAGGCAAATGCTTGTCCAGCTCCAGGTCAGACACAAACCCTCCAAACAGTCTTTTGTGCTGAGACGGAGGAATAAAGTGTACTTCATGTGGGTTTTGCGTCATCTTCACTGGATCCTTCAATATGAAAGATGGGTCCTGGCTGGACTTCCAGTAGTACAAGTAGTAGAATGTCACCTGCGAAGGCAACATGGATTTCCACACGTTCAACATTCTCTTCAGACTTTCAGATTCCGCCTCAGACTCCGACGCAGAAACCGCAGTGGTGAGCTTGTCCACCTGCGAGTTGATTTGCTTATTCGCATTGTAGAGAATAGAAGTGAAGTACACCGCCGTTCCAATCACCACCGAGAGCATTGGGCGGTGAATGAAACGGCGAACGGGAATCTTGCGCAAAGATTCTGCCTCTTTAGTCGCCTTGGAGGTAACGTAGCGCCGGTACATGGTGGGACCGAAAAATGCCAACGACGCATCGAGCATTCCCCACATCACAGAAGTATTTCTGACCTTTTCAAGATCTGCAGCCATTCTGTTGCGATCCTGGGCAGTCAATTCATGGTCTGCTTTGTAAAACTCCACGAGCGGCTCGAGCTGCGAACGACTGACTTTGCGGCCGTAGAAATTGACTGTTTCATTCGGATTCTCAGCCATGACACTCGAGGTGGAAAGTGGAGTTGAGAAGAAAGTGGTAAGATTCGAGCGCGGGTGTGATTCACAGTCGAGTGTGATTTGGGTATTGGCAATCTTAAATTGAGAGTAGAATTGACAAAAAGGGAGACACCGGAAGGGGTCGGAAAAGAGTGAAACTATGAGGGTGAAGATAATGGCGTAGCTCGGATAACCTTTAGTGACTAGGCCATGCAGTACTTTGCCTTTACCATTACATTGCGGCCCTACACCGCCCTAAGATATCGTGTCATGTATTATACGGTTCTATCACTACAGCAAATGAACGATCTGGCCCCAAAAAGGCTCAATAGATGGTCCCCGAAAGCTCCTACCGAGCCGGCATGATTAAACCAACTTGTTATCACCTCTCATCTCCTCCTTCAACTTGGTCAATTGTGCAACGACATCTTCGAACTTCACGGTAGCATTCTTACCTTGCTCCTCTTGGATGTCTCTGTTTCTCACATTGACACTGTGTTCTTGCTCCTCTTGCTCGCCCACAATAAAAATGAAGTTGTACTTCAACATTTGACCGGTTCTCACCTTCTTTTGCAAAGTGTTACCGGAAAGGTCAACTTCAGCGTAGAACTTGTGCTTCTTAACCAATTCCTCCTTCAACTTTTGCGCGTAGTCAAAGTACTTCACACCAACTGGCACAACCAACACTTGTCTAGGAGACAACCAGAATGGCCACTTACCCTTGTAGTGCTCAGTCAAAATAGCAGTCATTCTCTCAACAGAACCCAAGATGGCTCTGTGAATCATCACTGGTCTAGCAACCGAGTTGTCCTTGTTGTTGGTGTCACGCTTGTACTCCAACTCGAAACGAGAAGGCATTTGGAAATCCAATTGGATGGTGGCACACTGGAACCATCTCTTCAATGCATCAGAAATTTTGATGTCAATCTTAGGACCGTAGAAAGCACCATCTCCGACGTTCAACTCCCACTTGCCTTCGCCCATAAATTTGTTCAAAGCGTTTTCCAAGTTCTTCTCAGCACCGTTCCAGGTCTCCAAGTCACCAACGTACTTCTCAGGACGGGTCGACAATTCCATCTTGAACTCGAAGCCGAAAGTGCCGTACACCTTTTGCAAGAAGTCGAACACACCACCAATCTCCTCCTCGATTTGAGATTGCTCACAGAAAATGTGGGCATCGTCCTGTTGGAAACGACGCACTCTAGTCAAACCAGAAAGTGCACCAGAGAACTCATTTCTGTGCACCACACCAAAGTCGGCAACACGCCATGGCAATTCTCTGTACGATCTCTCTCTGCTCTTGAAAAGAATACAGTGACCTGGACAGTTCATAGGCTTCAAACCAAAGGTTTCCTTCTCGACTTCAAACGAGAACATGTTTTCCTTATAGTTACCCCAATGACCGGAAATCTCCCACAACTTGGTGTTGTACATGTTAGGAGTGATCACCTCCTCGTATCCTCTTTGTCTGTACTGCTCTCTCATCATGTCAACTAAGGTGTTGTAAATTCTGGTACCGTGAGGCAACCAGAACGCAGCACCAGGAGAAACCTCATTGAAGTAGAACAACTCTTGTTCTTTACCGATCTTTCTGTGGTCTCTTTCGCTGGCTTCCTTCAAGAACTTCAAGTGTTCGTCCATCAACTTCTTGTCGGGGAAAGAAATACCGTAGACTCTCTGCAAAGAGTCATTGGTGGAGTCACCCAAGAAGTAGGCCGAGGAGTTCTTCAACACCTTGAACGCCTTGATCTTACCGGTGTGCAAAATGTGAGGACCACGGCACAAATCGATCAAAGGACCACATCTGTACACAGTAGTGGAAGTTCCGTCCTCCACCTTGTCGCTGATGAACTTGACCTTGTACTTGTTGTACGCAAACATCTTCAACAAATCTTCCTTGGTCATTTCCAATCTAACAAACTTTTGCTTCTCCTTGATCACCTTGGTGGAAACCTTCTCCAAGGTACCGAAGTCGTCTTGGGAAACCACACCTTCACCATTTCTGATCGACATGTCGTAGAAAAAGCCGTCTTCGGTTGGTGGACCATACGACAAGTGGCATCCGTAGTGACACTCACAAGCCTCACCCAAAACGTGGGCAGAAGAGTGCCAGAACACCGCCTTTCCCTCAGGGTGGTCAAAGTCCAAAAATTCCAACTTGACGTCGCCCTCCAATGGTCTCTCCAAGTCCCACAATTCGCCGTCAACCTTGGAAATCACTTGTCTTTCAGCAAAAGACTTACCGATGGAAGAAGCGATTTCCCATGGGCTGGTTTCGAAAGCAGTACCTTCCTTGACAGTTCCATCCTTCAACGTGATCTTGATCGCGTCTCTAGGCTTGGCCGCGATCTCAGCGTCGTACTTGGCCTTCAATTCATCAAAGATCTTGATTCTGTAGTCGAGGAACTCGGGTTGAGGGTCCAAGAGCAAATTCTGGGGAGCAGCCTTTTTCTTTTCCTTTTTAGGGGCCTGAGGCTTGGCGCCTTCTTGCACCGAGAGCTTTTCGATGCCTTTTTCCACGTCAGCCATGTTGGTTGGTTGTAGTTGAGAATTTTTTTTTATTTTTTGTGCACGCTGGCATTAGTAGACAATCGCGCGCGGACGAGTCACGCTTACAGATGGGATCAGCACACTGGAGGCTGGCGAGTTACTAAGAGTGAACTACGGAAACGGAAACAGGGATGGATACCTAATGTAGTTGTATTTTATTTTCTCAACATGTTTGGTGTGGAGAAATTCGAAGGATCATACGGGAGAGTGCGGGTCTATGATCAATCTACACTCCAACTCAGAACCACGAGAAAACCAGATCGAAGGCCAGATAACTCACGGAGGTGTGTCAAAAAAGGGTAACAGGAAAGAGGTGAAAATCATTTTTGGACTATGGGAAATAGATTTTTTTTTTTTTTGGATCGGGTGGAGTTCCCCCTATCAAACAGCGTAGAGGGCTGTTTGTACGAATTCAGTTGCGCTATTCTCTCCGCCCATTTCTAAATGGCCCGTTTAGTGATCATTTTCTAGAGTGCCCGTGACAAGTCTGATGAACATGATCATGACTATCAAGGCACTGCTTCTCTCTTTCGTCGCATTCTTAGCTCTTAGCGTATTACTCTCTATCAAACCCCTATTAAACTGACGAGATCAAGCTTTCTCTTGTGGCGGTCGTACAATCATCGAGGTTGGTCTTGCTCGAATACACACTCATAGTTTCCACTTTCACCTTCGATTTCCGTTCTCACACTCACACTCAATCTCCCATCGCTCTCATCCGTTCACAGCTAGTCTCTCGACTCTCACTCACAGTCATCCCTACACCCTCTCGTAGTCGTGATTTATGTACATGTAAAACCCTATCTATCCTCCTAAAAAATCTTGGGCGCCAACGAAACGATCTTGTTGTACTCCAACTCCTTCAACTCCTTCGCCACCACAGACGACACTCTGGTTCCCAACGGGTCGCCGTTCTTGTTGATCAACACACACGCATTGTCGTCGAAGCGGATCACAGAGCCGTCAGGTCTTCTGAACGGAGCCTTGGTGCGCACCACAATCGCACGACAAATGTCTCTTCTCTTGACTCTATTGTTGGCGCTCTGGCCGGTGATTTCCAGGTTCATGGGTCTGGCCTGCTTGATAACCACAGTGATCTCATCGCCGACCTTGGCAAAGTTGCGCGGGCCATGGCGAAGCACCTTGATACATTCGGCCACCTGGGCTCCAGAGTTGTCGATGACGTTGAGGAGCGTTTTCAAATAAATCATGGTGGGGTTGGATTTTTTTTTCTACGGCGTTTTTACCAGCGCGCGGGCGTGCGCGGGCCAGTTGCACGATGTGGATCTGGCTCCAGCTCGGAGTGGAACGTTTCCGTCGCCGTCTTTTTCCGTTCATGTTTCGGCACCGAGACTTGTTTTCGCCATTGCAAACTGGAGCTCGGTCGGTGCGGCTCGGGCCGTTCCGGCTGTTTTCTCCTGTTCGCACCATTCACATCTCCAACTGGCACCAGTCAGACATCATCGTGGACCGTAAGTCTCGGTTCCAGGCGCGCCACACCTCGCTCACAGACCCAAGCTTGATCGACGAGATCTTGGCAGATTTTCTTTCCCAGCACAAAAAAATCGCCAAGTCGGCGTCTCACCCGCACATCTACGCCTGGAGAACGGGACAGGAGCAGACACACCCAAACGCAATCCGGGCCAAAAACCAACCGCGCGCGCTAACCTACACCAATATCCAGCAGGGTTTTTGCGATAACGGGGAAAAGGGCGCCGGCAGCAGACTCCTCGAACACATGGTCCTGCAGAATGTGATGAATAAGTTGGTGATTGTTACTCGGTGGTATGGAGGCTCGCCCATTGGGTCGCTGCGGTTTCGCCATATTTCCACCTGTTGCTTTGATAGCCTCCGCCGAGGCGATCCCAGTCACGTGGGATGAGATGCACTGGTGCACTATCCGTCTCTGTTTCTCCTCTTCGTTCATCTGTGGCGCCGGATGCTTGCGCCGGAGGCTAATACACGTTATGTAAACCCACTCTCTTTTGCCTCCGCTACACACGGCGGCCCTGAAACCGGAAACGTAGAATATTGGTAGTCCTGCAGACAAGCCGGCCATGGCCGGTTCAGTTTGTGACTCTGACTCGCTCTTTCGATTTCTCCACTACACCCATGTTCGCTAGAAACCTCAAAGTGGCGGCCGGTTTGGCGTGTCGTCGTGCTCACGTGCCTACGACACTCTCTACTCGGTTCTACTCCGCAGCAGCTCTGACCGTTGCCTTCACCGCAGACACCTACAGTGAAAAAGTGCACAGAGATTCAAGATTCAAGAAGTTGGAGGAGAGCGACGTGGACTACTTCCGCAGTGTGTTGGTTGACGATAACTACGTTATCACCAACGAGCTGGACCTAGACTTCTACAACGAGGACTGGATGAGAAAGTACAAGGGCCAGTCCAAATTGGTGTTGAAGCCCAAAACCACCCAGCAGGTTTCGGAAATCTTGAAGTATTGTAACGACAAGAAGCTTGCGGTGGTTCCGCAAGGAGGAAACACCGGTTTGGTTGGTGGCTCGAACCCAATCTTCGACGAAATCATCATTTCTGTTGCCAACTTGAACAAAGTCAGGTCGTTTGACAATGTCAGCGGAATCTTGAAGTGTGACGCCGGATTGATTTTGGAAAACGCAGACAACTTTTTGGCGGAAGAGGGATACATTTTCCCGCTTGATCTTGGTGCTAAGGGCTCGTGCCATGTCGGAGGTGTGTGTGCCACCAATGCTGGAGGTCTTCGATTGTTGAGATACGGTTCCTTGCACGGTTCTGTTTTGGGGTTGGAGGCGGTTTTCCCCGACGGAACAATTTACTCGTCTATGGACGCGTTGAGAAAGGACAACACCGGCTATGACTTGAAGCAATTGCTTATTGGATCCGAAGGAACGTTGGCGATCATTACCGGAGTTTCTATCTTGTGTCCTTCTCGCCCTACTGCCACCAACGTGGCGTTCTTGGCCGTTTCTTCTTACGAGGCAGTGCAGAAGGTTTTTGTTGGCGCCCGCAAGGAGTTGTCGGAGATTCTTTCTGCGTTTGAGTTTATGGATGGAAGCTCGCAAATCTTGGCGGGCCGTCACTTGAAAGCAGAACACCCCATTGAAAGTGCAGAATATCCGTTTTACGTTTTGATTGAGACCAGCGGTTCTAACAGCGAGCACGATATGGAAAAGCTCGAAACATTTTTGGGTAACGTGATGGAAGAAGGTTTGGTTGATGACGGAACCATTGCTCAAGACGAAACCCAGTTGCGTACTTTGTGGAACTGGAGAGAAGGAATTCCCGAAGCTTCTGCAGCAGGTGGAGGTGTGTACAAGTACGATGTATCGATTCCTTTGCTGGATTTGTACGGATTGGTGGAAGCTGTCAGCGAGAGATTGGAAGCGGCTGGAATCGTCGATATTGACGATGAATCCAAACCTGTCATCAAGGCTATTGGTTACGGCCACATTGGAGACGGAAACTTGCACTTGAACGTTTGTGTGCGCGAGTACAACAAGGAGGTGGAGAAGGTGTTGGAGCCATTTGTGTACGAGTGGATTGCCGAACATAAGGGATCCATTTCTGCTGAGCATGGTTTGGGTTTCCAAAAGAAGAACTACATTGGCTACTCTAAGAGTGATGTGGAGATCAGCATGATCAAAGACATCAAGAAACACTATGATCCCAACGGCATCTTGAACCCATACAAGTACGTGTAGTTAGTTATTATAAGAATATTCTGTGAATTTTACGATGTAAAATAGTAAGAACTGACGGATTCTCTTGAGCATCCCCTCGGGGTTTTAATTGGGATTCTTATGTCTCATAAAATTGATTATTCTGATAAAGTAAGACTAGCCTCATGCCTATTCTTGTAGAGTGTTTCTCTACTCACAGTTATAAAGCTCTCCTGTAGCCCCCGTGACGTACTTCTCACCACTTGGCTTTAAATTTACGGTCTCCAATATAATGCCTAAATAAATACGCTTCTCATTCCTCTCATACCCATATTCCCTGCACTATCATTTGATATATTTACGCCCAAAAGGATTACTTTTTCTGAGCAAGCTCTTTTTGGTAATCTGGACGAGCCAAGTCGTAGCCGTCTGTGGTCCGAGCGTACAAATTTCCACCCAAACGCGACACCGGTTTTAACTTGGAAATATCCAAGTAATTCCTTTCCTGGTTGATCACATCTTCTCTCACATGGAAACGCACGGCCTCCACAATCAACGTCACGCCTGAAGAGGTTCCCGGGTTTTTTTGCGAGGCCCATTCTTGCGAACTCACTAACTTAGCTTCGAAGCTGAATGCAGACTCAGCAACATGTGGAGGAGTCACCACTTCTGACTTCGCAGGAGTCAAACCCGATAATTCCCACTCGTCAATTCCTCGAGGCGAGTTGATACAGGTGTAGTTTGCAGCTTCGACAAACCACTCACTGATGAGCGAGACAGTCAACTCTTTTGTGTCTAAGATATTCTTGCACGTATCTTTGGTGCTTCCAGTGCTACCACTGAAACTCAAGCAGAACATTGGAGGATCGTGGTGCACGATACTGAAGTAGGAAAATGGCGCCAAATTGCGGTTTCCGTCTTTGTCTACAGAAGACACAAAGCCGATTGGACGAGGAACAATCGCAGAAGTCACTGTTCTGTAATTGTCCACTACCAGTCTTGATTCATCGGCTGGATTAAACGAAATTTTCTTGTGCTCTTTCCACTCCTCAGAGTTGGCACCAGATCCTGGAATCCAGTTTGGGTTTGGGCTTTCAGTGATTTTCCATTCTTCAGACTGCTTGAAGGCTGATAAGTTTCCATTGTGTGTGGTGGTGTTAGGAACGATCATTGTGTGTGACAAGCCAGAGTATGGACGCTGTAACGTTATATATATAGTTTAGCTAACCTGTGTACACAAATACATGGGGATGCATATGCATAATCAGTTTGACAGGAATCTTCGATGCGTGGTAGTTTTTGGAAGGATGGGAGATATGGTCCGAAATACGGGGATTTTCCCAACATTAACGTTCATTAGCGATTAAATTGGGTCCTGGGAACTTTGTGACGGCAGAACAACTGTTCAAATGCTATTTTGTTTTGCCACACTGGCAGTATATTTAGTAATCCGGGCCGAAGATCGCATCCGGACCGAATCAACCTGCAGTCCCATTTGGTTAGAATGGAACCCAGGCGGATATGGCGTTACCAGCCGGTTTCCTACGCGTATTTCGGGTGGGCAGGCTCAAAATTCTGATTAATGCATAGATTAAAGTCCACACCCGCTTGTCGAAATCCAAAAGGACAGAAATTCTATTCGAAACAAGTATAGTCAAGATGCAGAAGTTGGGCATTTAATCGTTAGCAGATATGCACGAAGCAATCGTAAGCGGCAAGGTTTTGAGCTTCGGCTTCTTCAACACTGAAGTGCGCAAATTCTAGACCTACTCACAGTTAGTGGTTGGGCAAGCAGAAAAGGAGTCAAGTGCATTTTTGCAAATATTTCCAAGCTTCGGCCCATTTTATTCCTTTCTTTTCCGTCCGCAACAAGTACTTCCTTTGAACTGGCTAATCTTCAATGCAACAGGTAGCAGTGGAGCCACCATTTCTAAAAACAAATTGAATTCTCAATTACTCTCAAAAATTCCTTCCTTAAAAACTCGCTGCACCGGTTTCTCCAGCTGACTTTCACAAAAGTTTCTCAACCGTTTCGTTCATAATCCCACATTGCTGTCCCACTGATTACCCCCACGAATGGTGTCTGGATGTGTCACCATATAAGTGCGACTTGCCCAGACCATTTTATTTCCTCCAATTTCACTTTCTCCACACCACCTATTTCTACCCTTTCTGCTTTTTCTACCACAGCAAAGTTCCCGAGTCCCTTTCCACTTCTGAGCCCATTGTACTTCAATATTCAATATGGTCAAAAAGGTTTTGCTCATCAACGGCCCCAACTTGAATCTTCTCGGCACCAGAGAACCGGAAAAATACGGTACCACGACGCTAAAAGATATCGAATTGGAGGCACACCAACAGGTGGCTAGACATGAAGGTGCCGAGTTGTTCACTTACCAAAACAACACTGAAGGTTTCATCATCGACCGTATCCAAGAAGCGAAACAGCAAGGTGTTGGTTTCATCATCATCAACGCCGGTGCGTATACACATACCTCTGTGGGTATCCGGGACGCTTTACTAGGTACGGCCATTCCGTTCATTGAGGTCCACATCACGAATGTGCACCAAAGAGAACCTTTCAGACACCATTCGTACCTTCTGGACAAGGCGGTTGCGGTTATTGCCGGCTTGGGTGTTTACGGCTACACTGCGGCGATTGAATACGCATTGAACTACTGATAGACTAGATGTATGGCACACTGTCGTTGGTGTAGAGAGCGAAGTAGTCATGGCGAAGATGAGTCATACCGAGTGTGCCGGATTACTGTGCCGGACTCGAGGAGTGTAGTACAACTGCACTGATAAGACAAATGAGGTGAACGAATGGTTTGGACAATCAGGTGAAACTTGCCACATCATGGATTCCAGGTCTTTCGGCGGAAGAGGCAAATTATTGTTTATTTATAACCGGGGATTCCACAAACTCCGAATTCTGGGGTGCGCGTGTCTTTGTTCGGGATGCAAAGGTACAGAGACACTGCACACTAAAATACGGTTGAACTGCTAGTTGAGCTGCTAGTTGAGTTCTTTGTGGTTGCTCAGTAGTCTGTTTTTCTCCCGCCCTCTTTTCTATGACATTTTTGGTCAGATTTCTGCAAACATCTCCCATGTAAATAATCAACCTCAACTCTTTTGATCTGGGCATTCGGGCTGACTTTTTCAAGCGTGTGCCCGACTTCTACAACCCATTATTTGTAAAGTATCAATGCATTTCATGGACCCAAGGGTCTATAGATATCCAGTTAGCCATACAATCCCTCCTCAAGCGCGGTTGGCACCGGCCGATCTCCGTAGACTCCAAACCAACTGACTGGTTTTTCCCATTTGGGCTCGTCTAACATTAGAATTCGAGCCACAGCGGACGCCATGTTGTACGCATCGTGCGAGTTGTCTCCTTCGTACACATAAGACACAACAACACTGGTAGGAGTGGAAGAGAGTGCATCCACATATTTCACTGTGGAAACATCCAAGTTGCCGGGTAAGGTATCGAGCGACTCAATTCCCAAATGTAACACATCAGAACCCAGAATATGCAATTTCCCGAGTAGCAGATCCACCGAGCCGTTGGTAAAAAGACGGATGGGTACCATTTGCTCCTCTAGACCCGCATCGGCCAGATCCATGATCAAAATACTAGAGAAGCCGGCTTTTTCGTTGAAAGGCCGGAGAACCTGTTCCACGTGAGCTTTTGCCATTCCGGGGATGATAGGCGATCTTTGTTGGACAAGAGTCACATTGAGTTTCTCGCTATGGTAAACTTCGAGCGCAAACAGAACTCCCAGTGGAGGATTTTGCGTTTCCAAGTGGTCAACACCAGAGATGTATGGGTATAAGAACATATCCAGCAAGGTGCCTACTTTCAAGAAACCAAAGTTGTGCAATAATAGATCTGCCGCAAGTTGCGGAATGTTTCCGATAGATACCGCAGGTATCACAAGAGTCGAGCCCGCAATCTTCTCATAGTCCATAGGGCGAGCAGTGATGGAAAAACTCATGATATGGGGTAGAGGCAAATGGATCTCGCGATTTGAGTCTATTTGGTGCGGCACTCTGTGTACTCCCACAAAGACGTTGTGGCAGGTAATATATGAAGCGATTTAGCTAAGGTATTCAAAGCTGGAATTTTGTTCAATCAAGATACACACGCTGATGTCACAGAACGCAACTTAACACTGTATTTTTTTTTTCTTGCCGAAGTCCGATGGTGCTCGCTTTGTTCTCATTACTGCGAAATTACACGCTGACAAGGTATTCAAGTTATGTAATAATCACGAATTGAAGCTCGGTTCCCCAATCCAGTTATTTCTGAAAATCAATTGTCATTTCCTCATATTTACGGATACTTGTTCCACCTTCTCTTTCAGGGTCATCATGTTTAGTATTTCGAATATATAGCCACCATCGCGAAGGGCCACTAAAAGGTTCCAACGACATCGATTCTCAATCAAGTGATGACAATGACAAAATATTTTTTAAATGGCCATTCGTCGCTGTCCACGTATCCAGTACGATCAAACTACTCAGTAGTCCACGACGAATACGACAAATTTGCCAAAATATCGGACCTCTCCGCCAGCGCAAAGGGTGCCGCTCCTATATTATCCACCTTGAACTCGCGCAAGTCATAGGTTTTCATCAACTGCACCGGGTTTAGAGTATTTTCCGGAGGCAGAAGTGGGAGCCGCCGCAGAAGCAGATCGAATGGCGGCAAGGGACCCGCAGTGCGCGAAACTGCGTCCACATTGGGAAGCTGCACTGCATCACCGGATGTGACTGCGACGCCAGTTGCACCACGCCCGTCGCCCAAGTATTCATCCACCAATTCTGCCACTACCCGTGCCACTGCTGCCTCTTTCTGCTCTGCCAGAAGCAGGCGATTCTGCCAGATGTGACGCTCCATGAGTTGCGTCACCTGTGCACCGGTGCGCTGCACCACTGCATCTACGTCTGCAGGAGGCGCCTGCCCCACAAAAACGCTGGTGCGTCCGCGAAACGCGGCCGTGCGCACTGACCTTCGCGCACGGGCTTTAATTCGAGATGGTGTGATTTCTGCGTCTGCCCCTTCTGCATCGCTTGTGCGGGACGCTTCCGCTGCATCTTCCTTATGCCCGCAATGCACCTTGTGATTATGGAGGTCGCACATAACCAGGAGCGTCCACCTTGCAGACCGCACCGAGTAGTTGGCTCGTACACGGAAAGGGCACAGAGAACGGCCTGCACGACATCGAAACACGATTTTGACGTTATCACTGCGCTCTATTGCAACCAGAAGTTGAAAGGGCGCATATTGCTGCTGAAGCCAAGGCTTGATTTCTTCTTTGCTTGCAAAGGTGGCTGCACCCATGTCGACTCTGGCTCGAAACATGTTGAAGCGTTATTCAAATGGACAGGTGGTGATGTTTTGGAGGTATGTCGCAGAACTGACGTTTGAAAGAACACTGATGAGTATGGTGAAGAGCGACTGGGAAGATATTCACGACGAAATGTCTCTCTGGGTGTATTCTTGTAGCGTTTCCGCGAAATGAGTCGATATAGCGTTCCGAAATTTACCTTATATGAATAAGTCTCACTGGAAGGTATCAGCAAGACTATCCGTAAATCCGCAATCCGAAAGCTAATTGACAAACAGAGAATGACGGGTTATCACGATAACAGGTCTTAAATATACCAGGTTATCAAGATATCAGGTTTTCGAGATGTCAGGTTATCAAGTTATCGGGTCTTCAAGGTGTCAAGTTATAAAGGTATCGGGTTTTATGATTTCAAGTTAACTTATCAAGGTATCAGGTGAAATCACAGAACAACACTAAGATATCACACTAAGAAGCCAGACAAGGGTGCAGGGCTTAGAATGATGGATGAGATTTTCTCTTCAATATTGTTTTGATCACCCCAGTGTTTGAAATTTAGAGACTCTGCCGTCAGTTATAAGTTAGGAGCGAATTCACGTGCGTGGAAAGTACTTGGACAGATAGCCGGGTATTTTTCAGTATTTCGTGCTCTTATGAGCTTTCAACAAGGACTATGGCGAACTGCAGAGCTGAGAACAGGTAGTACCGAGAGCTCCGGGAAGTGTGGAAAGCAACAATGTAGCGGTGGAATCCAGGTAGATCGGAAGTTGTGAATGGATCGAAAGATGTACGGTTTGAACAGAGGACGCACAGTATTGTGTGTTGGAGAACCGTTGTGGTGACGCTTGTGTTGTCTTGATGTAGAGTGGTGTAGGAGTATGTAGTTGGTAAATGCGGAGAACGATGATGTTTGCGCATTTTTCGCACCCACGTCAGAATTCCTACAAACTAAATTGCTGGTAAACCAGTGAGAAGTAACGCGGTCGTGGTCGGGAAAATAATTTAGTCAAGAGCATGAAGTCAACGAAAAAGCCCACAGGAAAAGAATATGGACATGTGGCGCCTGGCAACTTCTGAATTGCAACATGAATACGGATGAGTACGTAGGCCACTGTTCCAAAGACCAACTGAACTAAGAGGTGAGATATTCACTTATTGTTGAGATTGGTACAAAAGGCACGTTGCTTTAGATTGGGATGAAGTGTGTAAATGAGCCTGTAACACACCAGTCACCTCATCGGCAAGCTATTTTTTCTGCTGTACGGGACGTGATAGAATCGGCAAGACGTCATTTCTCTTCAACCCCCACTACATTATGGTCAGTAAAAAGTATATGTACAGGATATGTATGACGGTGCACCAGACACCGGGTTTACTCCAAAGAAACCTTGGCACCCAAACCTTCCAAGGTGGCCTTAATCTTGTCAGCATCTTCCTTGGCAACGTTATCCTTCAACACCTTAGGGGCAGCCTCAACAAACTTCTTGGACTCCACCAAAGACAAACCAAGCAAACTCTTGACTTCCTTGATGATCTTAGGCTTGGACTTGGCGTCAAAGGACTCCAACTTGATAGAAAAGATGGTCTTTTCCTCAACAACTTCCTTCACTTCCTCCTCAACAGGAGCAGCAGGAGCGGCCGCACCGGCGTTAGCAGCAGGGAGAGCAATGTCAGAAATGTTCAATCTGGTCTTCAACTCGGTGACCAATGCAGAGGTCTCCAACAAAGTCAATGTGGAGATTTGGTCCACGATCTGAGAGATCTTAGGGTCCACTGGAGCGGCGTCGGCGGCGACAGAGTTGAAACGCACGCACGCACGGAAGTTTTGTCTGGCGAGGATTCTGGCGACGGGTCTGACGGATTGACGCAACATGGTGTGGACTGGGTAGATATGGGTTGTTCGAAAATTTTTTTTCCGTTACCTTGGCTGGTGAGCGTGCCGAGATGTACGGGTGTGTAGTTGTTGAGGTGTCCAGAGGTTGGGGGGCATCTGTTTTGCGACCACGCTGAGATGGAAATTCAGGACAAGTAGGTGTGTAGTTGGTTGAGAGCTAGCAGCTACGTCCCACGACTGTGGCCACTGTGGTTGGCGCTGGACCTAGCAATGGGAGGCGTGGGCGGCGGATCACGTGACCTTTGTTTCAATGACCGGGTATAGCCAGCGCCACGTTTCGGATGTAGTCAACAACACCCTAAACACAAACACAAATGTGTTTTCCTGCGTCGCCCTTCGTCTTCCAGCCTCGTTGGTTCACATCAATTCGTGTTCCCACGCATTTGGCAGAAGGGTCGTGCGCGTCTCGATACTCTAGGTGACATTTTGAAGAAGTCAGCCGCTAGGCAAACTCCACCATGGCGTCCTTCCGTTTCTGCGCAGAATGCAACAATATGTTGTATCCCAGAGAGGATAAGGAAAACTCTAGACTACTTTATTCGTGCAGAAACTGCGACTACACGGAATTGGCGGAAAACCCCAAGGTGTACCGTCACGAACTTATCACCAACATTGGAGAAACTGCCGGAGTGGTGCAAGATATCGGGTCGGATCCAACGTTGCCCAGATCCAACAAAACATGCCCCCACTGTGCCAACCAGGAGTGTGTTTTTTTCCAGTCGCAGCAGAAGAGAAAGGACACGTCGATGATTTTGTTTTACGTGTGTTTGGATTGCAAGAAGGTGTTCATGGCATGAGCGGGCGGGCCAGCAGCGTGTACCATAGAATAATACAGGACAGATTACGTATCTAGGTTCCCAGATGTAGAGGAGAAATGAAAATGTATTGTATTTCGGGCACAGGGCCCCACGGTTGGTCTAGAACTCAAGGAAATACTCGGCGTAGGGGTCCTCGCCCACTGTACCGTAGTCGGACTGTTCCTCCGGGTAGTGGTCAAACAACGACGAGTCGCCCACGCCGGCAGTAATGGGAGGCTCGTAAGGTGTTTCAATGTCTTTGGCCAATAACTTCTCCCACACCACCTCGGAAAACCATGGGTGGTTGCGGATATCCGCAGGTCCGTTCAACAAGTTGCCCAAACGCGACGACAAGTCGGCGGTGATCAAGCGCGACAACAAGTCGATCACGTCTGGGTGCATGGAGCTGGGGAAATGAATCTTGCCTGACAAGATCTTCTCGTAGATCTTCATTGGCGTGGAGTCGTAGAACGGAGTGTATCCGGCCAACATTTCGTAGATCAACACACCCAACGACCACCAGTCCACGGATTTGTTGTAGGGCTTGGTGGTGATGACCTCGGGAGCAATGTAGTCGGGCGTACCGCACAAGGTCCAGGTGACGGTACTGACCTCCTTGGCAAAGCCAAAGTCGGTGATCTTGATGTGACCGCTGCGGTCCAACAAGATGTTCTCTGGCTTCAAGTCACGGTAGATGATGTCGTGCGAGTGCAAGTACTCCAACGCCAACACCACCTCCGCGGCGTAGAACTTGGCCACCGGGTTGGGGAAGCGTTGCGACTTGCGCAACAACGAAAACAACTCGCCGCCCTCGATGTAGTCCATCACCATGAACAAGTTCTTCAGGTCCTGGAACGTGCCCCACATGCGGATGAGGAACGGGTGCTCCACCAACTTCAACATTCTGCGCTCGTCGTTGGTGTGCTCCACCTGTTTCATCTTCACCACCTGCTGCTTCTTCATCACCTTGATAGCGTAGTAGCGTCCATTGTGCACGGACCGCACCAAGTGCACCCGGCCAAACGACCCGGTGCCCAACGTGCGCATCATGGAGAAGTCCGAGAGCGAGTACTTTCCTTTGGAGACGGTGGATTTTTGGGGCAAGAGCGACGCGGATTTCTGCGAGTGTGTCATGACGGGCCGGTCGCCGGCGACTTGCTGCGTTGGTAGTTGCACTTGCGGTTGCCCTTGCGGTTGCCCTTGCGGTTGCCCTTGCGGTTGTCCTTGCGGTTGCAGCTGTACTGGTACTTGCAGCTGTACTGGTACTTGCAGCTGTACTGGTACTTGCAGTTGCATGGGCACTGGCAGTTGCATGGGCATTTGCAGTTGCATGGGCACTTGCATTGGCTGCTGCATTGGTACTTGCAGGTGCTGGTCAATGGCGTGCAGCTCCACCGCATGTCCCACAATGGGTTGACCCTCGTGGTAGTACTGTTGCTGTGGCTGCGCGTAGTAGTCCATGGAGTGGATATTGTCCAAAGAGTTGACGGTGATTTCGGGTGAAGGGCTGGAGTGATTCAGTCTGGTGAGATGAAGCTTTCTGAGGAGGTTGGATGGCGGCATCAACGGCGGGGTTGTGCTGGCGACAGGAAACAGACGGCCCTGAGGAAAATCCGAGAAAATGGAGACAAAAACCGGGCGGGCGTAAAACTCACGCGGAATTGCGTGTATGGGAGCTGAGGGGGCGAGGGAGGGGAGTGTGCAAGGAGGAGTATTGCTGGGGGGTCGTATGTGGGAAGATGGGGGGAGGCATAACGGGCGGGCGAGGGTTGGGAGGTACGGGTGAGATACCGGTGTGCGTGGGTCTCATGTGAATTGTCGAATTGTTCGTGGATCTTCTGGCATTTAAGAGACACTTCTGTCAGCAGTCACTATTCTTGGGACTTTAAGTGAGTCCAGGCTCATTCTGCCCAGTCGTGTTTGTTGCTGGCGCATGATGTAGAGTGAAATGGGCAAGGCTTGCACAGAAGAGGCCCAGAAGGGGTGTTTGCCTGATCTAAGTGGGAGGCACTGGTGCAACACAGGGCTGGAAGTACAAGTTGGTCGTTTACGGGGCAATTCTGAGCGGCTGCAACAACCTTTTACGGACAAACGGATATGCGAAATCTGTGAGCACCAGCCCGGCCTTTAGACTGGGTTGCAAGGTTGCATGAATACAGAAGCGCACACCAGACTGTAGCCGCTCCAGGAAACCGCATGCAGGAAGGATACTGTACCGATCCAAGCTAAAGATCCAAGATACTTAGCTGCAGCAGTAGATCATTCTGTGTGCGATTCCGCGTCGATTCTTCAACACTGTTCAGACTTCACCTAAAGGCCCGCATGATGGACTATGTGAGACCGAACTGAATTGAACCGGAAACTTTCGCCGCTTGACAAACAATTTGTAATTTGCGTTTTGTGGCAGAAATCATTGGGAGCTTAGTTGCAGTCTATCACCGCGGTTAAAATGTATCACCGTCCTGGTAATTGGAGGGATCGGTTCAATTTCATGGGACACGACTTCGTGAATGAGATGTATAAAGATCCCTTCAGAGCCATACGGAGGCGATTCTGCAAGAGCTGTCACATTATATGAGACACGTATGGCTGGAATACGAAGAAAAAAAAGCTTATAGTTGTCATTCAAACATTTAGTAGCGAACTGAACTTTCCTAAGATGTACCATTGTCCCTCTTGCCGGTAAGTATAGCACGCGTACCAAGCATTCCTTGCAAAAACTCATCATCGAAAGGAGAGAAGTTCAAAGTATTCGTACTCCAACATCGATTGTTCTACATTAATGACAATGTAGATGTGTACACCTATTGTCGCCATGTTCTTGGCAGAGGTTGTGCTTTTGCTCACAAAGTAAAATGGATTCAAGAACAATGTTCTAGGGTAACAAAACCATACAGTAGACAGGGAAACCCACGGTGGACCTCCACATGTCGCAATTTGCAAATCAAAGCAAATAGTGCACGCATGGAGGGGCAAAGTGAAGTTTTAAACAATTCGAGCATAAAAAAAGTTCAGTAATGAGTAACTCACAGTTACGACTTTCTCGGCGTGGTGGGTATTTTCCATTCGCACAAACTTAGTCCGTCACGGTTGCTTACAGTATACTAGAGTATCAAAGCGTTTATTTTTCAGGGGAATACGAAAAGCGCATATACTTTTAGTAGTTGTTATTTGGCGATAGTAGTGCGGCGGTGGGAACAGTGGGCCAGACAGAATGGCTGGTTGTCTGATTCCAAAGCGCCAAAAGATGGCAAAGCCGCAGAGCCAAACGTTCGCCTAGGACCCCTGGATTCCAGACTGCGCCATCTGCACAATGGAGTACACGTTCAACACGGAAATGAAGAGCCAGACCAAAACCACCACCACCGTAGTCAACCACGAGTTCTCCATCTGCCAGTACTCCGGCTCGTCCAGCTCACACTCCTCGCGTGGCTTGGGAACACGCATAATCTTCTTGGAACACGTAAAATAGATAAGTGGTGCAGTGAGAGGCGGCAAGAGAATGGAAATCACCACCTGCGACACGTTAAGCGCTGCACCCAAACCATCTCTTCCCACACAGAGCGAGATGATCAACACGGGCACAATGGAGATGGCACGAGTGGCCAAACGACGGATCCATGGCCGAACTGTCCACCGCAAATGGCCCTCACTCACCATCTGACCTGCAATAGTGCACACCACACCGGCACTTTGGCCGGAAAAGAGCAACGCCAACATGAAAATGGTACCGACAGCTGGAGCCAATGACAGCAGCAAAAGTGCGTGGATGGAGTAAAGGTCCGCATCCACCGCTTCGGGAGTGCCGTAAAGAGTGGCGCCGGCTAAAATCAAAATCGCCGCATTGACGAAAAGCGCCACTGTAAGCAAGGTCACGCACAATTCAGCAATCAGCACATTGTAGCAATGGCGGATGGCATAGTACAGCGGCGTGTACTCGGAGTAGAGGTACTCCTGCACCGCCTCTGCCTTTTCCGAAGCATCATCCACCTCTGGGAGACGCATGTAGCCGTGGTCCAAGTCATATTCACGCAAACGGGGCTGCACCAAGCCAGAGCCAAGGAAAAGCAGGTGGATCATGACAGTGGCACCGACAATGGATGTGGCGATGGTGAGACCGCTTCCAGAAAACATCTGGTGGCTGGGCACGAAACCACGGAACACTTTCCCGACAGACACCGATTTGGGCAAGTACGCCATTTCCACGGCAAAGCACACCACCACTGCAAACACCAACGCCAGCACGGCATACTCAAAGTAGCGAATGAAGTGCGCCCGCGGCGTATGTGCTCTATATGCTGCAAGAACCACAAGCACGTCTACAATGGTAATCACCACGCCTGCTGGGAGCGGCACGCGAATCAAAATGTTGAGGGCGATGGCCAGACCAATCACCTCGGCCACATCGGTTGCAATGATGGCACATTCGGCGAAAAACCACAAGATGTAGTTGAGGCGGCGCGGGAGGTATTCACGGCAGCACCGGGCCAAGTCGTAGCCGGTCACAGTGCCTAGCTTGATGCAGAGACTTTGAAGGAACACGGCCATGATCGACGAAACCAAGGTTATGAAAAGAAGCGAGAACTGGTTGGAGGCACCAGCAGTGACACCGGTGGCATAGTTACCGGGGTCCATGTATGCAACGGAAATCATGAGACCCGGGCCGATGAAACTGCCGTATTTTTTAGCGGCAGCGATGAGAGGGCGAAGCCGCATCATCGTGGTGGAAAGAAAGGTGTTTTCGCCTCTCCATGCAGAAGAAGCAGTTCCCGGGGTTACGTTTTCAGCACCCATGACTTGAGGAGTAGTAAAAATGAGCGACGTTGGTGGGGGTGAAAGCGAGGAAAGCTAGTGAGGGTAGAGCTGGGGTAGCGCCTGGGTCTTCTTTCACTTTTTTTCAAGCAAGACCAATGGGAGAACAGATGTGGATGGAGATCCAGTAAGCACAAACACGCTGTGGATGATTGCACAAAAACGGCGTTTCAAAAAACTGTTGGAGTCGCTGCTGTCGCTGTTGGCACCACAAAAGAAACAGTGCGTAGAAGTAAGACTGTCAAGAAACAGAAATTTGGTGATACCGCGAATACTTATTGGACAAGTTGCAAAGAAACCTCGCCAGCTTTCACTGGTCCCCGGGACTCGGGGCCAGAGGTACGGGTTTTGTCTCCTATTTTTAGGATGTGCTAATGTAGGCCGCCTCGGACCCGGATAGGTGTAGTATGTGCAGTCTGGAGATTGAAGTCGTGAAACGAATGTGAGGTACATTTCTTTCAAACGGCTAGGTCACATCACTTATCTGGCCGCAAACACGGATATATTTTGGAGGTGCCATTTACCCAGGCTGCTGTATATTGTGGACGGACTGCTTATTGGTAGCCTACATCGTCGCATGTGTGCACCTGGATCTGGATGGGACTCGAAAAGCGGAGCAGCCCCATAGAAGGGAATTCGAAAGGCGGTTACAGACCGATGCTGACACTGATAGAGAGGTAGTGTGGGGCGGGAAGGGTCTAGGGGAGGGCTTGGGTGCATCTAGTAGCCGGGACTGTACGTTAGAAGTTCAATGAATAAGGTTCCTCACATCTAGGCACTTATTTATGTACAGGAAACGGCCGAGCAGAGTTTATTTCGTTTCGGGACAGCATATCGGCAAGGCGAACAGGCTAAATGCGCACTTGTGGGGTCGACGTTTTGAGTATATACAGTACATACGATGTAATACGATGTTTTTACCGCCGTGAACACTACCGAGCTTCACCCTATTCATTGTTTCCAGGAAAAAGATATAACCGAGTTAGAAGGCACAGAGACCATTACGCGGCTAAGCTTTCATTGGATATGTCTCTCTTCTCGGAACATGGACATGGAGAGAAATAGAATAAAAAAAAATCAGAATACGTCCTTCCGCCGGGTCAAGGAAATCGTCTAACATTTCCGACCCATACATCATCAGGAAACTTAAGGCGGAGATGAACAGCAATTTGGACACTGATGTGTAGTCTAAAACTTATTATACACGCGTCTCCATATACAGGAATAGGCCCGTGGTACAGTGATTCCCAGGAAAATGTCGCGCTCCTCATAACAGGATGTCGCATGCACATTTATGTGTTCGTAACAAAATTTGTGGGAATTCGATCTGCAAATTATTTATATTCGTCGACCACAGTTGAAATCTCGCTATTTTGAATTTAAATTTACACTTTATTCTTTTGAAACAAACGTCGCTAAAGCTTAAAAGAATAATACATAAAAAGAAGATGCGTATCATGATCGAAAAATCGCTAACTTAATAGATCGAATTCGCGGTCCATACGTTTGAATACCAAAAATGAAAGAAGTTGCATATGCCACCACAAGGGCCACCCCACAAAATATATTATTCAGCATAAAATGATAAATGCTTTCTAAGCAAAGATAAAGACCTCTTTTCAAATTATCAGTACGGAGTCGTATGTTGTTCAAAGGATATTTGCAGCTTGTCTGGTTCATATTGACAACGTCTCGGGAGCAAGTTATTTTCACACTTTAAGTTGCTTTTAGTGATAAGTCATATTTATTTAATCAGATTGAGCTCTGATGAATATGGACGCAATTGAAGACACCTGTAACCGTGACCCGTAATCAATTTAACGATAACCGTATTCTCGTATATGCATTATCCATCACTAAGTAGGCATTACTGTAACCTGGAAATTTTACTAACACATTCATTACAATTATAATACATTATCTGTGGTGGGCCTTCTTTTTTTCTTCTGGTTGGTGGAGAACACTTTGGGTTCTAAGCGACTACTTCTTATTTTGCCGTAGATCCATTAGTTCCTCATACTCGATATAACGACACCGTCTTAGAACAACAAGAGTTTATACTTCAGAATCCCCGGCGAAACGTTTCTTCTTGTTGTTGTTGAATTCAACTTCGTCGATAAAACATAGTTCTTACAAAAATCTTTGTATGATTAGGTTTAAACGCCACAAAGTCGAACTGGTAAATTATCTTCTCAGGTGAACTTCTAACAAGGCTGTCTATGCGGGCTAATTAAGAAGTGAATGTGAATTGGTTGCGTAGAAATCCGTGAACCGCTCATTGCCTACTTCCAATCCCTCATAATTATATGTGAGACTATCAATCATATCGTTTAACCTTTCTTGAGGGTTGTTCTTATGGAAACGAAGGATGTAGTCTCTTTGTTTGTTCCAAATAATTGCAGGTGGTCACTTCTGCTGTAGTAAAGGATGTCTTCCAATTTTACTTCACCTTGATTCTCCAACCCATTTCTGTGTGACCTTGCTTGAATACCAAGTTTGCGAGCGATATAGGATATTGAATCGATAAATCTTTTGAACCAGATGGAGAAGAATGCTTATCTGTCAGGCTGAGAATATTTTCTATAAGTTTTTTCCATGCACCGTCTCTGCTTTAGTATGGTTGTTTTTCTCGTCAAAATCAAGATTACTAGAATGTTACTTTAGCGGAGTAACTTTAGAATAATTCCGTATATCGTAAGACGACTTATAAATTCTCAAAGTGGAAAGATTGTCCAGCTAGAGCTTACCATCCATGTCCGAATCTTGAAAATTAGCTTTTTTAGCTCACCGACAAGGTTTTTCACCTTTGACCACAGGAAGAAGCCATCGAGAAGTACGGATAAGAAAATGACATAAAGGATATTGGTTTCTTATAAAGACTGCACGCTTTCACCTTAAAGATATGCAAGACAAAACAAGATTCAATACCCAGTTCTGGCCCTGAATTACAGGTCTGTGCTGCATTTTTATTATAAGGTTAAGATTTTGAAAATATCATTGAACGAATCAATTTTCTTGAAAGCGAATTCAGTTTTAATCAATGCGATTTATAAAACTTGAAAAATAAAATATGGAGAGCAAGAAGGTCATATTTGAGAGTGCGACTTCAATATTACTTAGGGGTGTAATGGAACTGTAGCTTTGCTAATCTCGAGTTCCAAGTAAGCGATACGGAAGAGAGTACGGGGTGAAACATATACACAGGAAGCGCACAATCCGGATATAAAGAGTGCGACATTTTCCTGGTAACCACTGTACAGAAGATTATACAGGTTTAAAGATCCTCGTACAAGCAAAGAATGTTTCCATATCTATCATCATCGACATCACCATCGCCCGAGGTTGTCCACGGATTCAAAATTATTCGTATTTGGTAAAAAAAACGAATAAAGTTTTGACGGGACAATAAAAAATTCAGCACAGAACGTGCTAAAGTTTTTTCTTTCAAATGCACAAGGAAACGAGCACCAGGAGCAGTGTGCATCAAAATTAGATAGCGAAAGTACAGCAGGGCGCCGTGGTATACTGTGCATAATAATACTGCCCGCATCTTCAAGTCCGATTTGATTTGCCGTAGATGTGGAGAACAAGATACGAAATAATATACTTCTCTAACGCTGTGACGTATGAATTAGCCGCCGTAACTGTCAAATTTAGGTTCGTGCTCCAGACTTATTCAGGCATACAGGCATGTCGTGCATAGTAAACTAGTCTCGATAGTGCAGGCGTTTTCAAATGCTAGTGCATGCCAGCCGCTAACTCGTTCTTGTACATCATCTGTCGTTGAGGATGAACTCTTTTACTGCTTACAGGTAAGAGGTTTATATAACGAAAGCTTTTCCGGAGTGTTATTAATACTCTCAATACAAGACGCAAAAAAAAAAATCTAGTATTCAGTACCCGTCACGTTCACGTGCGATGCAAGGAATAGGAAATATGATCTTTATAAATTTGTGTGTATGTTTGTCTCGGAAAGAATAGCCAATCATGATTCGGGAGTACCGGGCCGGCTCGATAACCCTTACGCATACAGGTGTTGCGCGATTAGATTATACAGCCTGCATTTGTTTCATGTGCATCGTAAGTTACAATCAAATAGAGAGCCGTGCACATAGCTCAATTTTTTTCCCGGCAATTGATCCCAGTTGCCCCCGGAATGATGTTGCTATTCATTTCTCGTCGTGCCATAAACCTTCGCTGCCTGCGCGGTCAAATTTGCACGAACCCGGATTATCGTGTACTTCTAGCAAGACGGGTATTTAACATGATTGGAGATGGAGAAGTAACGGGAATAGTGACAACTGATGGCTTGACCCGTATTACAGTAGGAAATTCAAAGGATTCATGCAACTTGGAAATCATACTGGTTTCAGGTTTTATTGAGATCAAGTGACCAGGTTTGAGGGCGCTAATTTGATTGAGTTAAGGATTTACGATATCGACGCCACTCGGACGACCTCAAGAGCAAATGAATGTGTTTAAATAAGTAGATTCGGGAGGTTGCGACTTTACATGAGTTTAGAATCTCAGGTTCGAGTGAAAGCATCTGCGCAGAAACAATTCTCATTCAGCCCATGCGAATTATCCGGACGAACATCCTCAAGTCCCGCCACAGGGGATGCGCTAACGTCCTAAACTCTACTTCGAAACGCGCAACAAGACATGAAGATGCAGCTCAATTCCGGGGCATATGCCAGAGAATTCCGAGGGAAGTGAAATAAAATAAAAAAGTTTGTGTGCAAAACTCTTGGACTGGGTATACGTTCCGATCTTGGAATTGTGTTCAGGGCTCCCAATTCGAACATGGGATCTCGTAGCTATAACAGGACCTATTCTGCCATTTTCACAAGGTTTTCACCCGGTCTTTTTTGCGAATTTAGAATTTTGCGTTTTCAATTATCAATAAATAGTTTGACAGATTTCATTCCGTCTCACCTGATCCACCCTCCCCATAGGACCATCCTCCCTGTGATAATTTTTCTCAGGAATCGGGCATTAGCGCAATAGTTCCGTTCCCCTGGCCGTTCACGGCTATAAATTCCATTCGAAGTTTTCTCCAACCTTTCCCAACATCTACCCTAGTCCTGTCGTATTAGGTCGTGGAACGTTTCCTCGTCCTAAGCAACCAAACACCAATATAATTCTCTCTCCAAAACTCGAGGGGTTGCAACCAGCTTTCCTTCCTCAAAAGCACCATTGGCCTCAAGCCTCTGAAATGATGAGCGATGAAGTACTTCCGAAGCAGCAGGAACTTGGTGCACAAGGCGATGCATACGATGTCGCCCCATACAATAATGAACAATATTATTTTGCACAATGGCTGAGATCTACTAATATCCCACCAGCCCAAGCTCCAGCAAATCTAGACTCGAATATGAACATTCCCGCTACCAATGCCGAGGCTAATTTGAGCTTGTACTCATTTGCCCAAAATATCAAGACTGGACTGCCCCAGCCACCTTACCTTTCGGATATTTCCGAGGGAGACCGGGCGGCACTTTCGAGCATGCGTCACCATATGCCCAGTGTGGACGAGAACATAAACGGCATGGCGTCACGGATGCTGCCTAACAGGGCGGCTGCATTCGACAGCGTGGCGCCAGGTTACTTCGGCAATCCACGAATTTACGGCGACGCTCCCTATGGTTTAGATGCCCACGCCGATGCATCTGCAGCTGCAACAGACCCGACCTACCAGGGATATGTGGTTGGCGTGCATGGGAGCGAAGGCCGCGTTGCTGCAAAGCAATACACCAGTATCGAAAAGAACCTTTTGAGCAATGACATCGGCTACAATAACTTCAACTACGACCGCGATAATAAGTTCCACAGCATAAACCATCCCCACCACCAGCCCTCTCAGCAACTACACTACAGCGACCTACGTAACAGTGATCCAGGACTAAGCGGCGGCATTTTACGCGATGCTCGCAGTAGCGTCGACAGCGGCATGCGAAGCAGCTTTAGCAGCACCGGACGCGCGTCAGTACTTAGCGTGCAACTGACGCTGGCCAGTAGCGTTCCTACAGTCCGAGATTACCAATCAATGTGTTGGGCAAATGCACAAGAGCAGGCCTCTTACACCACGCCCAAGGAGTGGCTGGCTGACCCACAGAGCCCGGCGCTCTCGAACCCGATCCGGCCTGCGTTGTGGTTTCCGAATAATATAGTTCATAGTGCACCTGAAGTGATGACAGACTCAGGTGCATGGAAGCAGCAAGTGGCAGAGCCTGCGGCAGATACTCATGGTTCTTCTCACGCTTACTCGACAGGAAGTTCCCCCACACAATCTAAACCTCCCCCAGAAAATTGTTGTCCCGATCTCTCTTGCGAGTTCCATCATGAAGGATTCAAATTCAGATGGCTTTTGCGCCGGCATATTTGCAATAAGCACCTTAAACTACACAACAGCGGCCGGGCTAGCAAGAACGACGACTACAATCTCATGTCTAGGTTTTTAAGTCTTGTCTACGTGTGTCCAGTTGCAGGATGCTCTCGCGCATTTTACCGGCTGGACTCCTTACTGCGTCACCAGCGGTTGATCCATGCACAGACTAAGGACGAATCACGGCGAAATAAATTACGCATAAGTCCATGTGAAGTTGACATTTTTGAGTAAATAATATATCACTTGGAATAAGGGGGTAACCCACCCCGCGGCTGCATCGATAATATTACTAATGCATATAATCAGAACATTTCGTGCGATGTACTGCTTAGCGCATCTTCAATTGTAGATCGCGTACGTTCATTGATTTACAGCTAGGTTATTCACTCGAGCGAAAGGTCTTAGCATCGGTGGAGGGTTGCATTTCGGCGTTTTGGTATGTCCGGTATCAATGCCTGATTTACTAATGAAAATTTGCAAATGGTGCATCCTGAACTTAATCTGCATGCCGCAGGTTACACACACCACCGCATAGCGGCACTGGGAAAAATTGCGCAGATGTGCAAATTTTCTGGAAGCGCGCTTTTGGTTGGGGGCACTGGTATTTATTGCGCAGATATGCATATTTTCTGGAAGCGCGCGTTTAGTTGGGGGTACTGTTTCAGCCACAGGGCGGGGCGTATTTGGGCATGTTCTAACGTGAAGCTCCTCGTAAATAGCGAGCTGATGCACGATTTCATTTTTGTGCCTATGCCATATGTTTGCAAGTTTCAGGCACATCCGACCTTGTCCCGCATATCCGGCAAGAAAAGTGCTGGTAGCAACCCTCGTAAGACTGTTGAGCTGGCATCTTTCAATACAGTTAAATTGCATGCTCTACTCCAGAGAAATATTTCAAACCAGTTGTATTTTTACGGTTATAGTACTTTTAGTTTTCGATATAGTCGTGATAGTCCTTCTCGCCTTCAACAACAGCCTTCACCTTGGTGAAAATATCGGAAAAATCATTAAACTCCGTGTAGGGAATGTTTTCACGGCGACAATAGGTGATCAAATCGTGGCCATGCTTAGCGAACAATAAGTTTGTTTCTTTGGCAGCAGACAAGTCACTGACTCCATCTCCGCAATAGAAAAGCTTTGGCTTGTTCTCACCGTAACCGTGCTCCACCAAGTAGTCACGGATAGAGAGACTTTTATCGTGCCCAAATCCGGTCTCTGGGTGCTTGTAAACAATGTTCCACTTATTTGTTTTTTCATCGATTTCAACAGAGTTGGCCATGATCTCAATCTTGCTCATTGCCTCCGGTCCGACCAACTTTTCGAGCAAAGCACTGATAATAGGGGTCATTCCACTGCTGACAACAACAACCGGAATACCTTGGGAGTCACACCATTCGAAAAAGTCCTTGAAGCCAGGGTCAAGTTGAATGTGCTTCAATAAGTAGTCAATGCACCCCGGGAAGGATGTTGGAATGGATTGCAACATCTCGGAAAAACCATCCTTGAACGATTTGGTTCCGTTTAAGATCTCGGTGTTTACTTGAAGACGGCGAGGACGGCCAAAACCCAAATTCTCAGTGAGAAAATCATTTGAATCTTGGAGTGTAACAGTTCCGTCCCAATCGGTGAACACTATAGCAGGCACAGCCATTGGAATTGATTTAGTGAAAGAGCTGGTGTGTTGCTAGTACCCCACGACCTTCAAATTCGGGGAAAATCTTCACGTGTATTGCTATCACGTGCATTTGGGGGATCATGCATTTCGCATACGCATCACGTAGGAGATGTGGTTGCGACAATCTACATAATGCTGAAAGGTGTTTCAGTCATGCGTAGGGAACAAAATTTGGCGAGATTCTGATGAAAGTGGAAAAGGTGGCAGATGAAACACTACGTTGCCGATGAAAATCTTACCGGCATGAACATTTACGAATGCACGTCTCATGGCATATACGCATTTGCGCGTTTGCTGCATCAGGGAAATACACATCAATAACATGCATAATCTCGGCTACAAGTTCTGATGTTGCATGATTTCCGAAGGGAAAAATTGCTGATAGTGACGACATAAGACTTCAACCGGATAGTGCTACTTTACGTTTGGTTGAGTTGAAGTACTTCAGTGACAAGTCTCTATTCATAAAGACCACACCAAATCGAAAGAAAAGCACTAAGGTCAAGATTTAGAGCGTTTGGGCTAAAAAAAATAAGAAAGTAACCACCGGCGAGAGATTTTAGTCAGATGTTTTCAGTGAATGGCGTCCCTGAAAGGTTGAGGATATCTTTGCACTCCAGCTACTTTGATAGAATGTTTTGAACTGGCCAAACATTACAATCAAGACGAGAAGAGAGATCGTATATAATTTCATAAAAAGTGGCACGCTCGAAAAGAAGTGAATACTAGGGGAAGTTTTAGCATTAACTAGAATCAGAAACCATATGAACTATTCTTCTGACGATTGGGAGGAGTGAATCCAAGTCTATAGCATCTGCTTTTCTTAAAGGAAATTGAAAAGTAAGGGGCCAGAAACATTCTTACAGAGTAAGGGTGGACATGCAACGTATCAGGAGCTTTTATCTAAACACTTTCATCAAAAGCTAATATCATGTTCACAGCTAAGACCACAATCTACCACAGGCCACGAAATAGTGAGGATTCTTTGGTGGCATATCAATTGTTACAGGGGAAAACACAATTCTATTTAAAGGAATTTAAAGGAGCACAACGTACATAAAATAGTTGTTCTTTTCTCCGGTATTTCTTTTGAACAAGTTCGTTAATACACTTCAAACAGACTGTGAAACAGATCTGAGTTCGAGAGACTGAATGACCATTGAAAATTATCTTCTCTTTCGCACGATAGTCCATGAATACTTCAACTCGGCCAATTTGTGTTTTCCCACTCTGATTGAAGTACCTATGCTTCACTTCTACCGCAAGATGGCAACTCAAGATTTCTTGCAACCGCAGTGAAGATCAGTGAATATAGAAGTCACAGAGGGCTACAAATAACCTACAAACGGTGCTGGCATAATTAAACCACTCAAAATAGAAGGCTGAGGAGAAATAAAATCAGGTGAAGGATCCTTGAACGCGAGAAAGCGCCAAAAAATAATGGACGAATCCGTATAGGCTCAGCTCAAAGTAGTTTGCTTGGATCCTGGATCTCATGTTGAAGATTCACCAGCTGAACCGAATCAAACGTCGGAGCACAGGAAGTGCGTTTTGCAATTGGCGGATCAAATTGGAAGAACGGTTTTTCATTGAACTGGATTCCTTCGATTCTCGAGCCATGGTAAAAGATTCGAAGCCATGATACATTATTCGATTTAGACACTGAAATGGCTGCGGGTTCTGGATCTCGACCGCACTTCATTGATCAAGCGTCCATCGGGAATTCAAATCGGCATCATGAAAAAAAAAAGCTATCCATGACCCCCCAAAGCCGAAGATCAACGTCATGAAGAAAGTAGTTGCGAAGTGGGTAACAACCACCCAATCATGACTACCCATTCCGACGCTTTGCATATTACTAAATTTACCAACGCTATATTACCTAAGTCGCAATCCAAAATGCGCAACGGTTAATGCCGATGAGATACGAGATACAGTTCTGTCAGAGTATATTCGGCCATGACTAGGGCTAATAATGGTAAAAGGAGGACTAGAGAGCGAGGTATGATGCTCAAAGACATAAGGGCGCTAAGATAGATTGCCTTCGGTGAAAGAAAATAGAAAAAAAAAAAAAAAAAAAAAAAAAAAAAAAAAAAAGATGACAAACAAAAATCAGGGAAATATGAAAAAAAAAAAAAAAAGGGAGCAAAAAAAGATTGCCTTCGGTGAAAAAAAAAAAAAAAAAAAAAAAAAAAAAAAAAAAAAAAAAAAAAAACGATGTCCTACACAAATCTGAGACATTTGAGATATATGCGAGATTGCGTGTCCAGATACGGTTTTGAGGGTCGCAATCCCGTCCAAAACATGTGAGACAAAAATGCATTAGCAGGTGGTCTGAGCAACTGAGCGTGAGTTCAATACAGGCACGGAAAGGGGTAAAGGAACTCACATGAGAAAAAGAAAGGAACACGCCGGAGAAAAAGAAACGCTACGAAACAATGCGTAATAAGGTGCGGGGCACAGTGAGAACAGATGAGCAAGTGAGAGACACATTTGCAGTGGGACATACATATTACAGATTCACAGAGATCCAAGCATTTGCAGTTCAGACGGGACGTGAAACCTGAGGTTCAAAGAAGCAAACGCGATACAACGGCGAGGAGGCGCAGGATGCATGCAGTAGGGTGCATCAGACAGGGTAGACTAAAGAAAAGTAAGACAACCGCACAACCAGGCAGCAATGGTCGTGCTCATCGCTGCGGTAGCATAAAGCGTAGAGGAAGCCGTGGCAAACAAAAACAGGCTAAAAACTGCACCTTACTTCCGGCCAAAAATTCCTTCTCATCCTAACTTCCGCAATAGCAACCCAGAGACATTGATCACGTGCCCCTTACTAATATCTCACTGCATTTCCTACCCCCTCCAACCACACATGCCATCGAAAATGTTTGCCAACTTGAAAGCAGTTTTCAAGCATCGGAAATCCAACGAAGATACGCACAGCTCATTTGATATGGAAACCGATGGACTTTCAAATGCCTCGACGCCGGGGACCTCTGTGGTTTCGGGCATCTCGGATCACAATGACCACTACCGCCAGAAACAGCACGAAATGAAACAGTTTAAGCAAGATATTGCCGGGCAGCCGAACCAGAGACGTCAACAGGAAATCGCTCAGAATTACACCCAGGAAATTACTCAGGAACACACTCAGAATTACATCCAGGAAATTACTCAGGAACACACTCAGAAACACACTCAGGAACACACTCAGGAACACACTCAGGAACACATTCGGGAACACACTCAGGAGCACACTCAGGTACACATTCAGGAACACAACCAGGGACAGGATCACAACAAACTCAAGCAGGAACACAGAGAACACACCCAGATACGGACGCAGCGACAGATCAAGTACCCCGGGTTGGAGCGGTACGAGGTGATGGAGAAAATGGGCGAAGGCGCCTTTTCTGTGGTGTACAAAGCCCAGGACAAGACCTCTGGTGCGTTTGTGGCAATCAAAATTCTCCGCAAGTACCAGATGGACGAAGCGCAGCAGCAATCTGTGTTGAAAGAGGTGGCGATCATGCGGCAGCTCGTGCATCCGCACGTGGTGCTGTTTATTGAGTTTCTCCAGAGCGACCGCTACTACTACATCGTGCAAGAGTTGGTGGCCGGCGGCGAGATCTTTGCCGCAATCGTCAACTACACATACCTCAGCGAGAATTTGGCCCGCCACGTGGTGTACCAGGTGGCGCAGGCGGTGCGGTACTTGCACGAAGAGGTGGGCATCGTGCATCGCGACATCAAGCCGGAAAACCTCTTGTTCGAGCCGGTGGAGTTCCGCCCACTGCTCAATCCGATCGCACGACTCCGGCGCTCCGACGACCCGGCCACCAAGAAGGACGAGGGCCAGTATGTGCCCGGTGTGGGCGCGGGCGGCATTGGCGTGGTGAAGTTGGCGGATTTTGGCCTCTCGAAACAGATTTGGGAAAAGAACACCAAAACCCCGTGCGGTACCGTGGGCTATACCGCGCCAGAGATTGTGCGCGACGAGCGTTACTCCAAGGAGGTGGACATGTGGGCGCTTGGCTGCGTGTTGTACACGTTGTTGTGCGGCTTCCCTCCGTTCTACGACGAGCGCATCGAGGCGTTGACCGAGAAGGTGGCGCGCGGCGAGTACACGTTTTTGGCGCCGTGGTGGGACGAGATTGGCAGCGGCGCCAAGTACTGCGTATCGCGGCTCCTTACTGTCGACCCAAAGCAGCGTTATACCATCACCGAGCTTCTCAATGACCCATGGCTCCGGGAGGCGGCGGTCGGCTTTGAGCAGCAGAAGGACCGGCCACGCGCGTTGCCTCAGTTCAAGCGCCATGCCCGCTTCCTGTCGGAGTACGCGTTGAACCTGCCGGGCGCCCTGGCGCTCCGTGATGCGTTTGACATTTCGGCGGCAGTACACCGTGAGGGCGAGGAGGCGGCATACCGCGGACGGGTGCCTGCAGTGTTGGAGGAGGAAGAGGAGGACCTGATGGTGGGGTTGAATGCGTCGCCGTTTGCGTTGAACTTGGGTGGGGCATCGATTCTTGGAAGACGGAAAAAGGCGGTGCCGGTGAGGAGTTAGAGGCGCCGAAGCACCACCGAGCGAAGCGAGGTGAAGTGGGGTCTGGGGTGACTCAAGACGTCTTGGAAACGACATCAGACTCGGGTTTAAGTTGGAGTCCTGACTGTACTTACTACCAACTCTCATATGCCGTTCAAGTCCAGTGGAGTCTTGTCTAGCTCTTCACTGCTGTCTTCCAATCCAAGGCCTATGGCTCACATACAGTATCTTGTCTTCATATTTTCTTTTCTAGGTGATGCTCTTTATAGTAATTTAGTACGCAGCCAGTTGGCCGGAGTAGCGATAGCACCATGTGCACATGTGACACCAGTACCTCTTCATTTACGATTCTTCTTCCCACAACCACACCCTTCGCCTTATTCCCAAGTTTCAGCCCTTTGGGTTCTAAAATTATCACCTATTCCAGCAATACCCACCTTGCAACAAATACAATTTCCACCCGAAAATAAAAAATGCCGCCATCCAAAACACTGGTACTGCACACAGATGTAGATCCATACGCCTTCTCTTCGGTATCTCTTATCTACATCTCATGGATATGCCTCAGCCCACTCCTGTGGCCGCAGAGGTCGTGGAATTCGATTTGGATTCCATTCTTCTACTCGCCACCATCGTGCCTAAATCCAATTCCAAGACCCAAGGCGCAAAAACGTCCGCAGGAGCCGAAAACTCCAAATCGCCACCTCTGGTCAATGACCTTCCCCCACAGAACGCTTCCCACCCACTAGCTGTGGTGTCACGCGTCTTACAGTTCCAGACACCCAGTCCGGTTCCGCTCAACAGCAGTGTTTTGTCTCTGTTTGTTGGACAGGGCCTAGAATCTCCCACTCAGCACGTTTACGAATTTAGCACAGAATCATTTGACGTGAAGGCGGGAGTGAATGATGCACCATTGCTCGTGGTGCAAAGCCGTTCTCGTGGATCAAAGAAAGCAGCCACGCTTCTTTCCCTCCATGTGGTAGATGCTAGACGCCAGCAAGTCTTTTCAGAAATCCGGTTCTGGACCCACCGCATCAAGAAAGCCCGCCCCCACTTTGCCGTCACCCAAGCACGGTTTGAAATCACGTTGGATGCCGCCACAAACATTTTGGTGTCTCGCGTGGCGTTTGAGGTGTCGCTTGCGCCGCTGTTCTACCGGTATTTTTCCTCCGATGTTTCCAAAGCGTTGGCCGACGTTCTCCTGCCGCATCTCGACGAATATCTGCCGCTGCTGGAGGTGCAGACGGCTCAAGAAACTTTCGTGGACAGATTCAGCTCTTTGCCTATCGATACACATCTCTTCTACAAAGTAATCAGTGACCGCACTGCCCAAATGCCGTCAGTGGCTCAGCCCACGGGCCACCCGCACTTGCGAACCTCACTACTCCCATTCCAGCGAAAGAGTGTTGCGTGGCTTTTGTCTAGCGAAGGAATGGAATACAATAGTACTACTGGAGAAATCCAGCGTGTTCCACTTATGTCAGAACAGATGGTGAAGGCAATTGCAAAAGAGGATAGGAATGACTGGGTCGCCAGCGAAATCGCCCGGGTTCTCAACCGCTTTTGCTATGGCTGGCGACGGGTACGTTTCCATGGTTCTGTGTGCTGGTACAACGAATTCACCGGAAACATCATGACGTCATCTCAGATCAACCAGTTTCTCTTGCAGCATCACCAAACCGAGTCACTGATCCCAGGACGCGGTCTTTTGTGCGAGGAAATGGGTCTTGGGAAAACCGTCGAGATCATGAGCTTAGTTCTTCTCAACCAGCGACCAGCTGAAGACGTAGGAAAGGACATTTCCATGCAGTTGCTGCAAGAAGGCGATGTGCGTGTGGTGAGAATGGCAAAGACGACCTTGATTGCCGCACCGGAAACTATACTTCGCCAGTGGGTCAACGAAATCACCTCTTTGTGTCCCACGGTGCTGGTTATTATCTACAAAGGCTTGGGCAAATATCCCGATCTCGGAAACGTGCCGAGGTACATTGCAGAGTACTTGCTGCGGTTTGACGTGGTGCTAATGAACTATGCAACCATGTCTCGCGAAATGGACTACGCCAATTACTCGTCTCGGCATATACCTACCCGTGGAGGAAGAAAGCGGAATGCGCTGGCTACAGATGATAATCCGCAGGAGAGCCTTCGCCCAGAGAACTTTGTTGAGTCATTTAAAGCCGAATTTCCAGTTTCGACCGACCAGACATTCAATCAGAGAAACTACGAGAGGGCAGTAATAGAGGAACTTCGGGTTAAGTTGCGCAAGGAAGGGCAAAGTACTATTCCACATACCCATTATTATGAGTCCCCATTGATGCTATGTCAGTGGTGGAGGGTAGTTCTAGACGAGGTGCAAATGGTTGCTTCAGGAGCGTCTCGCTCTTTCAAAACCGCAGCCCTCATTCCAAGATTTCATTCTTGGGGAGTTTCAGGAACCCCAGTGCGGCTGCCAGCGGTGCTCCAGTTTCTCCGCTTTCTGCCGTTTGATTACGACATTTCAAAGCATTGCTGGAGTCTCCTCACTGAACCGAAGAAATCCAATGCAGATTTTGTCCGTGTTTGGCTGTCTTTGGCCTTAAGACACACAAAAGCAATGGTTTACGAAGATATTCAACTTCCCCCTCAGCATAGAATCCTTCTCACAATGCCATTCACCAACGTGGAACAGGATAAGTACGATCAAATGTACGAGTCCACTATTGCTTCTAGTGGTATCCGATTGAAGGAAATCAAACTGGACACGCCACAAGAACTTTCAAGCTCGTCCTGCGTGCATTTGCGGACATGGCTCATCAAACTTCGTCAGCTATGCGGAAACATGCAAATTGGCAGTCTCGCTCATGTTCAGGCGGGCCGGCGAAAGATGAAATATAAGTTTCTCCTAAATGGGGTGCCCGAACTCAAAACTTTGGAGAATGTCCTTGATGACATGATAGCAACCGTAATGTCGGATATCAACGATGGCCACAAGAATGTCATTTCTACACTTTTGGATATGGCCCTGTTCTTGGAATACGTTCTACATCCAGAAAAAGTCTTGGATATCATGAACCCTGTTCTTGAAGAAACTGCAAAGATAATCAGACGGGTCACGGAAAAGAATCAGGAAAATTTATTAGAATACCAAAAGCTTAGGCGTATCTTGTCCGAGGTTGGAAGCTTATCAAAAAGCGATTTGAACGATGCCCAAGGTGAGTTAGACCTGGATGTTGAACTCAATCAGGAAGTCGAAGCAACAAATGTTACTAAACACGAACCCATTGATGAACTGCAAATTCAAGCGCAATTGACGGAGTTCGAGAAACTAAAAGAGATGGTAGCGTCAAACAAACTTAGACTTCGTGGTTGGAAGATGATTCAACACAAGTGTTTTTTCTTGACAGCTTCAGCTCATTTCCAACTGTATGACGAGGACTATAAGGCTAAGATTGAAAAAATGCGAGTAGATGCAAATGCCATTGCAGAGATTCACGCAAAAGTGCACAATAATGGAATTTTAAACTCGGGTGATCTCAAGGACCCGTCGCCTAACATGGAATTTCAATCTTCTAACCTTCTTTCTACATTTAAGATACAGGAGGACTGGTCCACTGATGTTCTTGAAGCAGAAAAACACAAGCATCTAGAACTGAGGTTCTATGAACTCGCGGAAGAGTGCCGTAAAGATATTCTCAGCCACTCAATAAAGGAAGCCGAAGTGGCTACAAATAAGCGATTGTCTTCTCGAAGCTGTATTACCAAAAATGACTGGTCGAATGATGGGAATACAATGTTCTCAAAGTCAATGAAAAAGCTTGTGATGTCATTGCCGCCAATTGAAATACCAGATCTAATGGAGCTAGCCGCGGACAACAGAGTGAAACAGTTGGTGGGGCAATTTTCAAAGGTGGTTGCTCAATTCAATCATCAAGCTGAAATTATTAATGAGAACATTGAAGAGCTCTATCGTATCTTGTTAATTCCTCTCACAAGTACAGAAGAGTCACCTGATGGAGAAGAATATGATAATTCGATCCAATATCAAGAACATGCTTCTTGTTTGATGCTTGTGATTTCTCAAATGTTGAAAGATCGGTCTAATGCCACGTATGAATCGAAGGTAAGAATAACTGAGTTCAACAAGCAACAAGAAAGTGAGTTTAAGATGGAAGTGCGGAAGGTTAGTGACCCAAAATATCTCAAGGATTTGAACAACAAGAGGGTTAAGTCTAAGCCCGATAGCAACGTCACTTTGGAAGAACTTTTGCAAGACGCTAGGGTTTTAGAGATTGAGCTCGAAGACAGTCATAAGAAGCAGCAAATTTCTTTATTTGAAGAAATTTTACTGGTTGTCAAATGTGTGACTGAAAATGAAAAAGTATGCCAGGGGTTACTCAGTAAGGCATTAAACACAAGCTTCAATGCTGTATTCAATGCTCGAGTAGAATACTTCAAGCAACTCCAACAAGTTTCGGACTCGGTGCAGCCAAAGACATATAACTTCACTCAAGAAGAGATGACCTCAGACGAGATTGATGCTGAATTGCAAAGACTCTTCATGATACTTGCCGGTGATCGCAACAGGCTCACTAGGTCACTTACTCGATTCAAGTATTTAAAAACACTTATGCCGAAACAAGATATCAAAGTCAAACAAGAAGATGGAAATCTGAAGGAGGACGAAGACTCGGACGAAATAATCTGTATCATCTGTCAATCACCTATTACGGTCGGATCGTTGACAGCATGTGGTCATCGTTTCTGTAAGGCGTGCCTAGATGAGTGGCTCGCCAGACACTCTACCTGTCCCATGTGCAAATTCCATACTGACAGAGATACTGTCTACTATTTCACTCACTACAAACATGATTTAAAGGCACAGGCAGTGGACACGGGTGCTGTTGAAACATCGGAAGCCGTAGATTCATCGCACCACGATGCTCTTCATCAAGTGTACAGGCAAGTTGACCCGGAATCACTACGGGAAATCCAGCGGATCAAGCTCACTAACAGCTACGGATCTAAGGTTGATATGATCGTGAAGCAGGTGCTACACTTGCGTGGACAGGATCCTGATGTCCAGATCGTGGTCTTTAGCCAGTGGAGAGACTTGCTTGAAATTCTATCTTTTGCGTTCGACAAGGCAAAAATATCATATGTATCCGCACGCGGCTCACTTGTTACGAGACAGACGGTGCTGGCGACTAATGACCCGGTAGAGGTTTTCAAGGACCAAACAAATATCAAAACTTGTTTTCTCTTGAATGCGCAGGCACAAGCGAGTGGTCTCACATTAATCAATGCAACCCACATTTTTCTCTGTGAGCCATTGGTCAATACCCCCACGGAGCTACAGGCGATCAACCGTATTCATCGGATTGGCCAGAAAAAAATCACGACTGTGTGGATGTTTGCTATTGAGAATACGGTCGAAGAGAATATTGTCGCGTTGGGAGCGAGAAAAAGGCACGAATACCTCCGGGCAAACGCTCAAGAGAATCACATTGACAGCAATGAAGACGATCAAATGGAAGAGCGAGACTTGCAGACAGCAGAGTCGTTCGCGTTAACCATGGGACAAGGAAATGGAACTACTCGTGCGTTTGTGGGAACTAGTGAAGCAGTTGAGGATGCGGACTTATGGAATGTTTACTTCGGGGATAATACGAGGGAGTAAGACAAGCACTGGACTTGAATCGTACGAGGTAATTTTAAAGATATTTCACATGTCTCGTAGACTCTAGATACACCAAACTTCTTGTTACGACTAGAATTCCTAAACATACGCCCATACTATGCAAAGATCCAACACAGTGTACATACTATACGGAAACAAACTATTGGCTTATCTCCCAGACTAGCCCCGACTACATCAAAGATCATAACTAGGCTCTACGCCAAACTTCAATTCATGAACTAAACAGACCTTGCTTGCCCTAACCAATCAAACGCTAAAGTACGAAGATTCATCGTAGCCTTGGTAGATCTTCGCCATTTCAGATAACTCGTGGCACTTTTCCTTCACCTCTTCGACCGAAAGCCCCAAGTTATCGCTGATCCATCTCGCAGGAACACCTTCGGGCATCGACGGAGTGTTTGCAGCAATAAGAGCCATGATCTTGTCCATCACATCGCCGCTTTTAACATCTTCTGCGGCACCGGAAACAAACAAGCCCGGCTCGCTCTTTGCGGCGCTACTTCCGTCACTCTTCAACAATCCTTGTGCCTCCAAATGGTTGGAAATGGCATATAGTAAGTGGTACAGCACTTCGTTGTGGTCGGTGATCTCGCGGAAAACCGCGTGCAGCACGTTCTTCTTTTGATTGAACTCCTTCAACGAGCCTGTCACGTAGACGTACTTGTTCTCCAAAGCCTGGTACTTCTCTGTCTCTTGTGCAGCTGACATCGCTTTTTCATCCACCCACCGACGCACTTCCACAGAGCCAGTTCCATCCTCAATAGTAATGTTGTGAGCACTGGTAGTACTCTCGACTTTGCGGACGACTCCAACAAAAGAAACCATGTTCAAAGACACGTTATTGACCACAAACTCGCCATCGGCAATTGGTTGGGTAGCATCGTTGATTTGCTTGATTGTCACGGGACTTAAAGTGGTACGGGTTTGCTGTGTGCGTTGCGATGCGTTGTATTCGTTGAATTGCGCGTCGGTGGAAAATCCGCCTTCTCCATAGTTGCCGTAGCTCGTATCCATCTTTGAGTTGAAGGTGTAGGTGACGCGTCTGAGTGCGGTGAAGTATACATGGCGCGTCACGTGGTGGTTAAATGTCGCGGGATGCACGGGTGTATTCTCGGTCTTTCCTATCATGCTGCTTGCCGATTGTGCGGCTTGCAGTGGTGTTTTCTCTACTCAGTGATCTTTCCTACAGGTGTCTCAATTGGTGGTAACGAGCAATGAAATCGTTTGAGTTAGAACCGGTCGTACTTCCGTCGATCTTGGCTCTAACGCCGTCTTGCATACGCATCGAGTAGACCTTTAGTATTGTTACCACTGCACGTTTCACAAACCCGGATCGCTATACAAGAGAAACTTTACCTTGGAGGTTCACGCTATAACATATTATAGTCGGGGTTTCCATTCAATGTGGTATGCAGTAGCGTTCGCGTAGAGAAGTGGCTCCGAATAGCGTAAGCCTGAATTCTCTTAATGTTAAGCATTGAGTTTTCTATACAATGGAAACAGGAAACACGCTTCTAACCCTCTGTGGTTTGCGTTCCGCACCTGAGGCTAGTGCTTATATGTAGCTCTACATTCGAAAACGATGTGCACACGGATATTGTCTGTCTGCATTGTTGGCACTTACAAGAACAGTTGGCAATTGGAAAACGACTTTAGCCGGTAAGATTAAAGTCAACAATATGTAAACCAGCAACTGATTGGGGCCCCATTTTGTATTTGACGCAAGATCAAAAGGGACAAGGGACGTTTATTCTGGTCTTGCGACGAAACTCGCTTGCTGGGGGCATTCTTGAAATTGAATTTGCACATGACATCATCATTCTATTAGCCCATTTTTAAGCGATCATACATTCGCTGCTGAGCGACACCTGTGCGGCAGGCGCACGATACGGACATAGGCATGCGTTTGAAAAGACGTCTGCTGGCCCTCGCAGAATGTGATCTATGCTTTGGCTATCTATGTTTTGGCTACATTTCTGTGATTTCACGCTCAACTCTCTTTCTAACACCCGAATAAAAAAGACGTCAACCTTAACGAGCGAAAGTATGTAGAGTGATGACGTACTGCCAGCAGGGTTGTTAACGGGAAATACCTAGTGAAACGTTTGCGATATGGACTTGATTCAACAGCCTACAGCATCGGATCGAGATTAATTAGATTAGAAGTATTATGGAGGGGCTTTTTACACTGACAAGTCGAACGCAAACTTCGACTTTTGTCTCAAACGCTTACCGTATTTGAAGAAGAGGAATGGCACTGGAATCATTACTAAAGCAACGCATCCCAATAAGGTGGAGGCCCATTGGATCTTCATGTGGACAAACATCTGTTTTGCAAAAAGTGGGAACGCGGCAGCGAACGCAGATCTCAAGAGAGTGTTACCGGCCAATGCAGATGCGGCAAAGAACAAGTAACAGTCAATAATATAGTTTAAGCAAGGCAAGAAAATAAGGATCAAACCAGCACCAATTGGAGCCGCACCAATGGTAGGAACAATCCAGTGTACCTTGTCGGCATAGCCACCGGCCCAGCCCAACCAGAAAATACCACCGGTGAAAAAGAAACCGCCCACCATCATTGGAGGCAATCTTTCTTCGGGAACGGGCTGACCATTGTTGGCATCGACGGCACGGGAGTACCTGCGCTCCATGAAAATGGAAATCGCACCACCAATCAACTCACCAATGAACATAGACAAGTAAGGCAACTCACCTACACCTTGAGAAAAGCCGTACTCGCCAATGAAAATCAACGGAACCGCGGTCAAGAATAAGTACAACAAACCGTAGATGAAGGCGTTGTAAAGGGTCACCAAAAACAAAATTGGCTCAGTCACCAACATCACAATAGGTCTGGTGATGTTTTTCTCAACAATTTCCTTAATGGACAACGTCACTTGATCGTGCGCCGCGTGGATACCCCAGTTGTCAGTTCGTCTTCTCAAAACTTCAGCCTTGCGCGACAACACCAAGCCGTGGTGCGTTTCGTCCACCACAAGCGCCATGGCAATAATAGAGAGCACCCCCACCATACCGCTGAAGTAGGAGGTGAAGCGCCAGTGCAAACGAGGGTTCTTGACAGTAAAACCACCACAGATCGGAGCAACCATTGGACCACCAAATAACACCATGGCGAAAATAGTCATGGCTTTACCTCTTTGTTTGGGCCCAAACATATCGGCCATTGCTGCAGGGGAAGCCACAAGCGGCGCTGCGCCGACAAAACCGGCCCAGAAACGGCAAATCAAGATCGTCTGGATGTCTTTTCCTGCGCCCACCATGAAACAGAAACAGATGTAGCCGAATGCAGAGGGCATGAGCACGGCTTTTCTTCCGTAAAGCTCCGAGAGTGGACCCCACACCACCGGGCCAAATGCAAATCCCATCACGAACAAGGAAGTACCCAAGGTGGCCACAGTCTCGCCAACATGGAACTCCTTCATCAACTGGTCAACACCTTCGGCAAACAACGCCGAACCCATAGTCACCGACAATGCCGACAACGCCACGGCACCACAGATGTACACTTTTTTCTTGAGCGGCCAGTTGATTGGGAAGAGAGGGTCATCGGGGCCGTCAAACTCCACCATGTATGGGTCCTGGTCCGGAAGTTTTGGAGGGTAGGCTTTCCCTCCACCCATAGGAGGCAACGGTTCTGTGGAGTGCGAAGCAGCCTCGTACAATTCTTCGACACCAGCCAATCTTCTGCTCTGGGTCCGGGAAATGGAGGCTCTGCTCATGGTGCGGGAAATGGAAGGTGCAAAATCCACAATGGAATTCTGCTCCAAATCTGGCGCAGGGTTGAACAGCTGCAACTCATGGTCGTCTGCGCCTTCGGTGGAGGAATTCTTGTCTTCTTTGAATTGGTCGCGGGACGATATGCTCGGAGAGGGAGACGACTCGTAGGGACGGTCGCTCAACAGTTGCGGCATTGTGGCGGATGGAAGGTTGCGGCGCGGGAGAAAAGACTACTGTGGCTAGGCAGAGGGTGCAGATGGGGGCGGTTATATACTTTCCCGGTTCGGCGGTGTGCATGGGCTCGCCTCATCGGGATAAGTCATTGCCGTGTCTTTCCTGCACCCACCCAGACATATGTGTTGATTAGTAACGAGAGTGCACTGTGCTGCGTATAGACCCACGCCGCTCGTGGCGCCCATCATCTGCTGTGTCAACCGATCCACAGGGAAATACGAAAATAATGGCGGTGGGAAAAATCGATAATGGAGTCAGCTCGGGGGCGCGGGCCGGTGCACCGAACGCTGGGCCGTGATTGTTATTGGCTGGGCGGGTTTTCGCTACTGTTGTCGATTTCTTTTTCCGTCACCCCAGCCACCGGCTGTAGTAATTGCCGACAATGCCAAACACAGAGTAAATCCGCCACCGGGGTCGTTCCGGACGGGGTTAACCACACGGAAATAACGGATGCGACGCGCCGCAGCCTACAGTTGGCAGCGCGTTCTGGCTCGCTGCTGACGTTCCGTTACACCGTCTCCGTTGGTTCGCCCGGCCACTGTTGCAGTGGTAGCGTTGGAGCAACAGTGTTGGGGTACGCCGCGGCGTTGCGGTTTTCCAACAGTCGGCCTGTGTGCAGTCTGTTTTGCTCCCATCATTTTTGGACCTTTTCGCTGCATGCACCACATCATCGACAGAGGAACTCCAGAGAACCATGTCCGGCAGACAAGCCGGGGTTATGATGGAAGGATGAGAAAAATGGCCATCCGCAACCATGCCCGAGACGCCGGCGGGGTGTGGCGGTCGCATTTGTGAGAAAAGGCGTGCTGGAAATGACGCAATGCCAATACGGGTGCGGTGTTTGCCGTTGGCACAAGCGTGCAAAACATTTTCTGTGGCCATTTCCGGCCGTTTTCTCCGCTGGGGAATAAACCTGGGGCGCGTAAACTTTCCTGGACAGGGCCCATCGGTGTGCAAGGGTTTGCGCGACATTTTCTCCAGGGCGCGCGACATTCCTGCCGCGTCTCCAGCGCTGCACCACTGGCCCGTAGAACAGGAAGGAGAGAAACGTAAATGAAAGCGAGGCAAGACGGAGAAAAAAATGCCACCACCCATTGCAGGACTGTGCGACTTCGATGGACTTGAGTTTTCAACGAAAATCTCGGTTCTCGAATTTCTCTATGTTGGCTTATTGCGCCGGCTGGCTCCAACCGCCCATCAAGCCCGCTTCTGCTGTCTTGCCTGACTTTAAACAGTAAACGTATCGCCTCGGTCAGTATCCCCCATCTTCGTCAAACGCGTCCTAATTCGGGAAATTATTCCTCCCGCCCACGCTCGTCGTAGCTAAGTGGTACCTTGCCCACGTGACCCGATACTCACTACAGACCGACGCTTCGCCAATCTTTCCATCCACCACAAAATGGAGTCCATCGACGAAAATGAGCTCATGATGGTGTCGCACCTCGACCCCGAGCTCAAGAATGATACTGCCTCTTTCCTGGACTCGGATCCCCACGCAAAACCACTCAACCCGGAATCGGTCACCTCCGACATCAGAAACATGTTTGAGTTGCAAGAATTCATGGCAAACCACAATACGGAGGGCAAAACCACATTGGCCGCATTGAAAATGATCGATTTGCAATCTTTGGACGGAGAATCGCTTGCGGCTCCTGAGTCCCAAAAAGAACCTGCCACCATTCTGGTGGAATATAACCCCCACGAGAAACAGAAACGCCTCGGTAGACCTCGAAAGCACTTGGAAGGCCGCAATGTGCCTGACCCAGACACTTCTTCCTCTGAAAATCTCGAGAAACTGACTGTGTCTAAATTTAGGTTTGATGAGCGCCCGGTGGAAGGTCCTGGTTCTCGCGGCGGAGATCCTGCTCATGTGAGAAAGAGAAAGGGTCAAGTGACGGAGTCCAGCACGTTGAAAAAGCGCAAGCAGGCACTTCTCAACTTCACCAAGGCAGGAGAATCGGCGCATTTGGGTCTACTAGCCGAAGATCAGCAGCCGGAAGCAAAAGAAGAAGCTGTAAAAGAAAGTGAAGGGGCTGAAGCTGAAGCTGGCGTTGCAGACTCCAGTGCCAAGCCAATAGAAGCTGAAACTGTTTCTGAAGGTGCGTTAAATGGAGAGTCTGCAGAAATCAAACAAGAGGCGCTAATTCAAGAACCACTGGATGCAACTGACGATGCTGCCGGAAACAATCCAGTCCCCCCAAAGGAAAAAGCCAATCCTAACGGCCGTGCACGCACTGCAGCTCGGAAGAAGGCGATGGATGAAGCCAAGGCCAAGAAGGAACAGGAACTGAAACTTGAACAGGAAGAAGAGCAGCGCAAGCGGCCTGCGGCAAAGAAACCCAAAGCCAAAAAAGCAGTTTCCGACAAAGCTGTCAAAGTCAAAAAGCTCACGCTCAACTTCAAACAACCTCCATCGCTCACCACTATTATTCGTCAGAAAAATAGGGTCACGCGTACGTTTCCTGGCCCTTTGGTGCCCGTACACTTTGATTTGTACGACGAGAATGTCATGACGGCGGAAACTAACAAAAGCACTTTAGCCGAAGAATTGGCTTTGGGCTTTCCAGTGCGCAACAGCCCATATCTGGCCGATATCATCTACATCATTTTATTTCTCACCAAATTCCGCCAATTTGTTGACGTGGGACCGATCGGTCCGGAAGACATCGAACGTGGCTTGGGATTGGACGTGGAAGACGGGTACGCTAAAGTCAGCCCGCTCATGGATGAGTTATTCCGCAAGCTTTTAGCATTGGTACTCAACAGAAAAAAGTCCATTTTATTGAGTATGCAGCGATCTGCGATTCAAGAACTCCGGTCTCAGTACATCAACCTCGGTTTGCCTGACGAATGGCGCGATGACACAATGGCCCGGGGCGTATCTAAATTGCCTTGTGACCCGGATCTTGATCATGTTGACCCATCTAAACCCAAAGTAGAAGCGTCGGAAAACTACGAGTACCTGGCGCCACTGGAGAAACTCAATCCGTTTCTCCATCAAGAATTTTATGAATACGGTCTTCAGGGCATTCTGGAACCGAAAGACCGGTTGGTTATTATTCGCACTTTAATGGTTTGGAGTTTGTCTTCTTCCAATCTTCTTAAGGCTCACATGGTGAATGTGGTGAACTACCAGGATATCGCAGGAGAAAAAGATACTTTATATGGCTCGCGGGCAGTGCTTAAGGGCTTTTCCCAAACCACGGATTTGAAGAGAGAAATCGAACTCAAAATGAACAAGAAATCGAAATCCCTGGCCAAGTCGTCCACCCCAGATCCCGATTTTGCCAATAGATACATTGACCCTACTTCTGATCCAAATTTGCACCCAATGAGCCTTCGCCTCAATGAGTTTTTGGTCGGAGATTGTGGGTTTCACATTGGTCGGTTCTACTTAGTGAGAATGGCAGATTCTTCTGCGGGTGGCTTGGGCTCTTTGGAGAAAATGAAACTTGTGGTTAACGACGTCGCAGGCGTGAGATCTTCAATTCCTTCTACGTTCAAGTTGTATGTGGAAGACGTTTATTCTGTTCTCAAAGAATCTCTTCGTGTCGAAGGAGTGGAATTTGATGCTGACGGAAACGAAGTGGAATCAAACGCAACATACGATGATTCAAAACACTGGTATGTGGTAGCATCCAAGACGGAGGAATTGTCTGAATTTTTAGATCACCTCGGAAAGAGGTTGGGCCTAGTCTCTGGAGAAGAAAACATCATTTCCCTGGGTAGCCTCGCGCATAAACCACTTTTGCATATGTACAAATACCTTTCCCATTTGTTTCCTCTTCTTGAAGAGTATGAAAGGCTTAACATCAACGGAGCAGGTGAACTCCGGTCGTCTCGAAAGAAAAAAATTGACTATGCGGTTCAGGAGGAGGTTGAAGAAGATGAATACGTTGCAGATTTCGTTCAAGACGAAGGCGACGATGACGATTACGATGATGGCGGAGTCCATGAAGAATTTCTGGATGGAGATTATGCATAAATCTTCCGTGTGAATATGGCCCGAGGGCCAAGAGGGAAATCAACGTGTATAGTACAATTCAATTAATCTACATCATCACCGTACGGAAAGGCAAGAGTGGCGGGAGAAAGCAAGAGCTACTCACATCTTCTGAGCGCCCAACATGAGGTCAATTTTCTGCTTCAACAACTCCTCATTGTCTTTGAAGTACTGAGCTTTTCTAACTGTTTCTTCGTTGTATCCTTCCTCGCTCTTCAACGCCTTCAACGTTTCAGATTGGCTCTCCAACCATTTTTGCAAAAATCCCACGGGATCCTCGCTTAGCTCGCGGTAAAACAACTCCCGAGAGTTCACCTTGTGTAACTGCGCAATGCCAAGAGAGATTCTTTGGTTCAAAAATTGGAGCTGAGCGTCGGACTTAGCCATGTTCTCGAACGTGCTCTTGTTGCTCTCAATGATCTCACGCTGCACTTTGGTGAACGAAAATGGCAACTCGACAGGAATGTCGAGCACAACCTGGCCCAAGGTAGTGGATTTGGTCGTGTCCACCTCGTAGTCGATGATGATGGGTTGTCTAGGACGCAAATGGGGTTGAATCAACTTGTACAAATCCTTGAACTTGAATCCATTCACGTTCAACAACAGCTTCAAGATGGGGTCACACAGCACCGATGAGATATCATTATCTTCGTCGGATTTGTTGATTGCCAGACTGGAAATGTTGGTGGTGGCAACGGCAGAAACTTGGGTCAAGGAGTCAGCCCTCTTGAACAAATTCTTGTATAAAACGTACTGCCAGATGGCAAACACTAACTCCTGTTGCGACGCCTCGCGTTTACCGGTAAACTGCGACATTTCCGGCGACAACAAAAGTCGCGACGAGTGGTCCTTGATCATGAGCGCGATTTTAGTCTTGATGTTGAACACGCCGGCTCTTTTGATGTCGATACCGTCAAACTGCCACTGGCTGGAAGAGCCACTTGGCACTGCACTGGTGCCGCTGGCTTGCTCTTTCCATTCGATGATGTTGGACTGGCTGTTTTGCAAAGCCGGGTAGTCGGAGTTTGGGAAGATTTCCACCGTCGCACCGGCAAGGAACGAGGAAAACTTGGGCTGTTCCTCTGGGGCCGCAGACGTGTCACCGGCAAACGCACCTTCGATGCGCAACGTCCACTTGGCTTCTGCGGCAGCGTCGCCCGCGGGAGCAGCACCACCTTGGACTTGCCACGGCATGTTTTCACAGGTGTTGTAGATGAATACGCGCAAAACGCCCTGCTGGCACTTGTTGTTGGCGGGCTGCATCGACAGCGCCTGAACAGACTGGAAGTCCAAACCCTTTTGTGCAATGAGCAAGTCCAACTGCTGCTCTGCGTCGTGGAGTTTCTTGTACAACTCCAAGTTCGGCACTTTGTTGTAGAGACGCGGTGGGATGGCGGTTTCGGTGGGGGTGAGCGACACCGCCGGCGCAGCATTTGCCGACTGCTGGATCTTGATCGGCGCGGTGGCTGGTTGTGAAGCGTAGACAGACCCCATGGTGTTTTCTGTTTCGGGACGGTTGGCGAGGGTTCTGTTTGGTAACACCTGTGCGCACCCCCGTACCTCTGCGTCGCGGGTGAGATGCAAACTGCACACCCGGTTGCAGCCGCGGCCACGACTAGGCAGTTCACCGACTTCGGCATGCATTTGGCGCGGTTTTCGCAATGGGTGCGTTGTGTGGTGAATGGTGAACTCTGTGGTGAATGCTGTGGTGAATGCTGTGGTGAATGCCACTGATGGGCAGGCGCCGGTGGGTGCACGGGTTTTTTTGGCGGACCTCGCGGGACAACAGTCTAAGCCTGCGAAGAATACCGAACGTTGTTGCCTCGTCCGTGGGTATTTTTGATTCGACGAGGACTTCAGCCGGTTGGTTACACGCTCCGAAGAAGCCTTTATCAGTTCCCTTTGCTGTCGTCAGATACTGGTGTCAGATGCTGTTGCTGGATAAAGCTGCCACATACTGGCTGTGCAGCGCGCCAGTGACGTCTCGTCAAATTTGCTTACGCCGTTTTCGCGAGAAACGACAAAGGTGCAACTTCCGGTTACGTACGACCCGGTAAATGCGCTGAGTAGCTAGCAACGCGACGCCAGGCGCATTTCTATTCCCTGCTGCTCCTTTAAATGCTCATCGCCCACAACAACCGCCAGGTGATCACTTGTGCCCATGCACCTCAAAGCTAAAATGTGTGCAGGCGATGGCTCCAGTAATGGACGGTTGCACCAAACAGCCGTCCCCGATCGAACGCTCGCCTATAACCATGCGGGCAATGTAGAGGAGTAGCAATGGATACAGTTTGTTTTGAACCGACAGAATCGGCCGCATCCGCCGTGGTACACAGCCGCTCCATGAGCACATCCATACATCTGACCCTCTGGCCTCCGCATTTTCCACCTTCTGCGCCGTTCTCCTCCACACCTCCTCTGGCGCTTTTCCCCATGGCTCCAGGTGCTTCCGGTATTCGCGTCCGCAGACGCAAGCAGAATGCCCCCGATGCACATGCGGCCCGGCTTCACGAAATCCGCAAGCGCAGTCGCGGCTTCTGGCGTCGTGTCAATTACCCTACCCTAGTATCTGCGGTGATCCTCCCGCTAGCGGCGTTTTGCTACTTGGTCCACGAGCGTGAAAGCGTGTGGCCGGCCAACCCGAGGACTGCTACCTTCTCCTTTGCATACTACGTGTTCTGTACCTTGGCCTTCACCATGGGATATCACAAGCACTACGCGCACTGGTGCTTTGCCACCTACGGCTGGCTTGAGGCGTACTTTGTCGTTTTTGGCGCCGCTGTGGGAATCGGGCCGGCACGGCTGTGGGCCGTGATGCACCGCACCCACCACCGCTGCACCGACGATGCAGGCTACGACCCGTACAGCATCAAGCGGGGGTTTTTGTGGGCCCATTGGGGCTGGCTTTTGCAGCGGCCCAGGCTTTCTGCGGCGGACCTCGTGGATCACAGAGTGAATGTGCCGGTCGAGACCGTGCCTGCAGCTCCAACGTTGGGCTCACCCCTGGACCCAACATCTGCATTGGACCCAGCACCAAATGCTGCGGACGACCCAGCTGGACCAGGCGCGTCCAGCCCCGCGGAAACCCTCCCCGCGGTGTTGGACTCGGCGGCGGAAAACCTGCCCACCCCGTTGGACTCGCCCTGGCTCCTCTGGCAGGAGGTTTGGGTATGGCCGCTCTTCGTGTTGACCACCCTCGTACTTCCCGCAGCCATCACAGTATTCGTGTGCCACGACTCGTGGATCCATGGCATCCTATACCCAGGGATCTTGCGGATGTTTGCGTGCCAGCAGCTGGTTCTTAGCTCGGAGTCCGTGGGCCACTCACGCCGCCTCGTAGTGTCGATTCCGGCACAGCCATTTAGCGATGCAAACTCACTGGTGGACTCGCTCAACCCGTTGGTGGCGCTCCTCACGTTCGGTCAAGCCCTGCACAACTTCCACCACGAGTTTCCTCACGACTACCGCGGCTCGCCGTCGGTATGGGCGTACGACCCTACCAAATGGGCCATCTGGGTTTTGCAGCGCCTTGGCGCAGTTCACAACGTGTACTCGTCTCCAGCGCTGCTGGTGCAGCAGTTGGAGGTGCAGCAGCAGCAGAAGGTGCTCAACCGGGTGCGGACGCAGTTGGACTGGGGAACCCCGATCCTGCGGCTCCCCCTGATCACTCCGCGCGAGTTTCGCCGCATTTGCAGTGAAGACGACCGGCTCTACATTGTGATTCTGAACATTATCCACGATATTACACCGTTCATGGAGCAGCACCCGGGTGGGCCAGCCTTGTTGCTTGCGCTGCATGGAATGGAGGCGACAAAAGCATTCTACGGAGGCGTTTACCGCCACCTGGCGGCTGCAGTCAACTTGCTCGCTACCATGCGCATCGGAGTACTTGACGGAAACGACGAAGACGTTTGGCACCGCGCCGTCAATGAGGAGGGCGACGTGGACACGCAGCGTGCGGGCCTGTACAAGACAGCAGAGGCTGCCTGACCGGGCGTTTAATCTTTTCCCGCCTCTACCCTGCCTGTTTTCAGGCCTCTTCTCTTGCCCCTCACCGGCCGCTTCTCTTGCCTCTATTCAGGCCGGCTCCACTTAATTCACTAATTCATTAATTCTCCACACGTTTGTGTAGCGCCTGTATATGCCCTGCGATAAGAGGCGAGTGCGACTTGATGTGAATGCGACAGCCAATTTTGCCCACCCACACCATGAACCCAAGACTTTTCCATATTGTGGACTATCGTGGCGCCACCATCGAGGACTTGGATATCCGTCCCGCCATTTCCATCAATCCTTCCACCACCATCGAGCGTGCGATCCACGTTTCGTTCGAAAATGAGTTCACGTTTTTGCCTGTGATTCACGAGGTGCACAAGACCCTTTTGGGCGTTCTCAATGTGGAGCCATTAAAAGCCGACGCAGCCAAAGTGAAGAAAAGCCCCTTGCTGCCGATCGCAAAGAACTACATGCTCTGGTTCAGCCAGAAAGCTCGCCAGAACTATGAAAAGGAAGCGTCGCAGCAGAATGTTTCCACACCGGTGAACTCGAAGATCTTCCGCCCGCGCGGAAGCAAGAAATTCGAGGTTCTTACGCCGCTGTGCTCGTTGGAGACGTTGGCAGCCTTTTTCAACTCGGGCAACTACTTTGCCATTATCACCAACGGCGACGGAAACTTGGTTTACGGCGTGGTGACACCTGAGGATTTGATTAAGTACGAGCACGCCCGGCCGCGCTTGTAGTATTGATCGGAAATTGAAGTATTTGCTCATAGTATGATGTGGCTGGCGAATGCTGAGCTACAGCCCATTACACGTTTCTTCGTATACTAGGGTAGAGGTCTGTTCGGCCAATAGTGTTGAGCTAGCCATATAGTTCGGCGTCTCTTGGTGACAAAAGTCGCTTGGCCTGTTTCTGGAACGTATGTCATTCTACATCTGACACTCATCTTCAATTATTGTTCAGTTCTATGGAATAGCCAACACCAACTTACCAGTGGTCTTTCTCGACTCCAACGCCTCGGTCACGCTCTTGTACTCTGACAATGGGTACTCGGTGAATGACAACTGCACTGTCTTTGACGACAACGCCTTCAGCAAAATCTCGGAGTACTTGTCCCACTCCTCTTGCGTGGTAATGTAGCCAAACACTTGCGGTCTGACAATCTTGATGTTCTTGGCTGATAACCGCGTGATCGACACAGGCGGAACAGTGCCACTGGCATTGCCGAAACTGACAAGCGTCCCCTTACGTGCAAGAGAAGCCAACGACGCCTCAAACGTGTCCTTTCCAACTCCATCGAAAGACGCCGCCACGCCTGCCCCGCCAGTGATGGCGTCCACGCGAGCCGCGACATCCTCCCCCAGCTTGACCAAGAATTCTGCGCCCAACTTCTTGGCAATCGCCAACTTTTCGTCAGAAGAAGCCACGGCAATCACGCGCGCGCCAATGGACGAGATGTACTGGGTGAGAATCTGGCCAACACCGCCTGCGGCTGCCCACACCAAGATAAAGTCGCCCTTTGTGACTTTGTACGCTTCGTTGGCAAAAGTGATGGCAGTGAGGCCTTGCAACAACAGCGCGCCCCACTCCTTTAACTCGCTGTCGGTAGTTTCCGCGGGCAATTTCTTCACCTGCACCTTCGTCAGGGGGATCTTGGTGTATTGGGCAAAAGTGCCGGGGGAGAGGTATGCGACCTTGTCCCCCACAGCATAGTTGGTGACGTTCTCACCAATGGCTGCAACTTCACCGGAAGCTTCACGGCCAAACACATAAGGAAATTGGGCAGGGTAGATGCCTCTGCGGAAGTACGACTCAATGAAGTTGACACCGGTGTACTTGTTGCGAATGATCACATCGTCAGGACCGGAGATTTGAGGCGTTGGCACATCGCCGTACAAAATGCCTTCGACGGTCTCGGAGGTTTGCTCGATGTAGGCTGCTTTCTGGGTGGCAGGAAGAGACATGATGCGGTAGGCTGATGAGGTTGTGAACGGGGCAATCGAGGTCAATTGACGCAAGAAACGGTTGACCAGCAGTATTGTGGAAATGGATATGGAGACCAGGGCGAGCGACGCGGCTTATATATGGAGGGCTCATATAGAGGTTCATATATGGAGGATGGCGCGGAGCTATTTCGGACCGGGGCCGAGCGTTACTAAAGTGCGCAGGCCATTAGTAAGGCGCCACCACAGTACGCGGAGCGAACGGTTCGGAGCACGCAGGGCATTTCCGGGGGTACTGGAATGGGGTTTTGGTTTGTTGGTCTTTGGTTCAGTGTTTACTGTTGGTGAGTTCAGCGGGGTGAGCGGAGTGCTGTTACAGATGCGGATACCACTGTACGACGGAGCCAGTCAAAATGGAAGGCGCACTGGGCCATCGACCATCAAAGTACGATGCATTGCTATTTGATTGTTTCTTTGGGCGCGGTATGTTCCGACCAGAGGCGGTATTTCTCTTGTGACGTGGATGATGGTTTCGCTGCCACTATCGGCATGATCAATGATGTGCAATTCGGGCCTGTAGAAGCACGCCCTCGCCAGGACAATCTCTATCGTCCGTATCAGCCGTAGCTCCTTCTACCGCCGTTTCTTCTTTGGCTTGCTGATTCTCGTCGGTTTTGCCTTGATATTCGTCTTTGCCTGCTGCGCAAGAAGTCGCTCGGCCTTATCTCCATGCGGTTGTGTCGTACCGTCTTTGTAAGCGTATGCCACCTTTATTCTGTTGTTCATCAAGATCACACCATTCATCTTGGAAATGGCTTCATCACTGCTGTCAAAGTCGGCGAATTCAATGAATGCATGGCACTTGGAACCTCCCGCGGTGTCTCTCAACACTGTGGGTCTTCCCAATTGCGGACCAAACTTGCCAAATGTTTCCTGCAAGTACTGCTCGTCCACTAACGGATCTAGATTTCCCACGAATACTCTCGCGCCAATACTGGCTCCAGACGTGTTATCTGCTGCTCCAGGAACCGCCGCACTGGTTTGTGGATCGGTCTTTTTCATCTTGAGTGTCCGACCAAAGAGGCGGATTCCTCGGAGAATATCTAGAGCATAATCAGCATCTTGTACTGTGCGAAACTCAACAAAGCCAAACCCTTGGTGCGCTCGAAGAATGCGGTCTTTGGGAAGATGAAGCAGCTTGATTGGGCCAACTTGGACGAAAAGCTCGTATAAGAGCGGTTCTGTCACTTGGGGATCGAGATTTCCCACGTAGAGCGACGCGTGTGCATTTTTTTCCGTCTCGTTAGGTTTGCGAAAGACGTTCATTGTATATCTGGCCGGCTAAAGCCTGATTGTGTGTAGGGAAATGGTGATGGGGTATTACACAGCGCCTGTTACACCCGTACCTCTACGCTATCATATGGCAATAACAGGTCATGACAATTAGTGGGAGTGGTCACACTGGTAGCACCTACGGTGAATTGCGCACTAATGTCTATAATTATTGCGCTTTGCTATGACTTCCTAATCCACCATGTATTATGGCGTTTATGATTGATCTCATCGTCGCACATCTTGCACCCTTGTGCACATGCGAATCCTATATAGTTCCGTCGATTCACCATCGTTTGTGTATTTTACTTAAATGCAGTGATGCTCTATGCTAATATTCCGTGTAGTTTCTCGATATGAGCCTTTGTTCAGATTTAAACTAACTGTTCGATTTCATCGTTATGGACGGCCTCTGCAGGTGCGTTTATCTCTGTCTCTTCTGGCTGTGATGCTTTCAGCTCAATTTTTTCCTTTTCGGTTTCTGTTGTCTCTGCCTCAATTTTCTCTGCCTCATTTGTCTCTGCCTCATTTGTCTCTGCCTCATTTGTCTCTGCTTCATTTGTCTCTGCTTCAGTTGTCTCTGCTTCATTTGTCTCTGCTTCATTTGCTTCTGGTGCTTTAGGTGGTTCCACCTTCGAAGAAGCTTCTTCTGGTCCCGAATCTGAATCTGATTCTGAATCTGAGTCTGAATCTGAGTCTGAGTCGGTATCATCCGAAGAGTCAGACGAATCTGACGAGTCCGATGAATCATCGTCTAGGCCGTATGCCCGGTTCTCTGTTGTTGCGAATTGCTCCATTGTAGTATTTACCCCAACGTATATCTTGGGAAACTCGAGAACCACTTTGTTCGCCAAAGCAGAAGATATTGAGCCGTGTGCATCCAATGCAAGAACCTGAGTCTCCCTATTGCCACTGAGACAGTTATCAAGGAAAAATTGAAGATTTGCCTTTTCCACTGCACCACCGAGAGCATTTTCGAGGACTGCAAGTGGAACTGCCTCTGAAAGTGCCGTGGTTTCTTTCAAACGATAGCTAATGAAACTTTTGAGTCTAGTGTTGTCGGTTTTAACCGGAACCCATTCGATCGTCCACGTGAACGCACTGGCCTTCTTGTCGTATCCGGACTTATTCTGCATGGCTCGGAACATTCCTGGAGGCAAGTGCACCACCAAAGTATTCTGGCGTTTGATTGATGTCTGCGGCTCGTTGGGAAAAACCCGACAGACCTGAACAAGGCGAGGATCTTTTGTGGATGGCTCTGTCTTTTGCCGTTTCTGGCCCTGGGCCGGGCCAAACCCTCTCTTAAACACATTTTTGGCCGATGTCTTGATGTCTGATTTGCTGAGCTCGAGATTCCGCTCAAAATTGAGAAGGTAATTGTAGTCCCGATTGACTAGCGACTGGTTGGCGGCAAGATCTTTGTTGGGAACAAACTTGGTGATATCCACAGTGCCAGTGCATTCTGATCGGAGCTTGTGGCGCCTCACACAATCTACCGAGCAGGTTTTGGTGCCGCATGCGGGACATGTGTATTTGAACTCATTTTCAAGGCAGATGGAGCACGGTTGTGACATGAGTGGTTGATCTCCAGAAATGATATGTGCCGGCAGAGAAGGCGATGAGTGAGGGAAGAGCGAGTAAGCAAGCACAACAAGGAGAAAAACGATGGTATGAAAGTGAAAATTTATAACTCAGCTAGTCCAGGAAAGTAATTCCTTAACTCACATGTATACTTTGACGAGGGAGCCGTAGAGTACTAACTTCCATCATCTGCCATTGGGTAATTAATTCGCAGCGCAAGTCATACGACAACCCAACAACCACCGCATCATTGGAGCCAATCTTGCCGCATGTACAAGACCTCTTCGAAGTTCCTGTAGCAAGACGTCTTCGCTAGCCTTGTTTCATCCTGACTTCTGACGTGGTTCCACCATCTACCGACCCCAAACCACGCACCCGTGCATCCTTACCTCACACTAGTAAATTTTTCGGCTCGTCCATTCTCACCCACTATACCATGTTGGCCAGGCAAAGCATAGTGAGGCATCTCGTAAGAAATGCGTCCACCAAGTCCGACCGTATCACGGTCCAGCTATTGACGGATTTCCACCCCTTGGGCGTGGCGGGCGAGCTTGTTCGTGTCAAGCCTGCTTTCATGAGAAACTTTTTGCATGTGGACAACAAGGCATGCTACATCACCAAGGACCACGGTCCTAGAATCCCAGTGGTGGAGAGAAAAAGAGAACCGGTTGAGAAGAAGGCCAAGGCTCCAGAAGCGCCTGTGGAGTCGGCTCAAGACGAGCCTCTGGCCTCTGCTGGTCCAGCATTGTCTTTGGATGAGTTGTCCAACTTGTTCTCGAACATGAGAATGGCCAAGGGCAAATCAGCCGCTGCCACCGGTTTCCAAACATCCGAAGCGGTTCCAGAAATCGCCTACAGCTTGGCAGAACTCGGCGAATCGCTTCCTGCAACCTACACCTTGCCTGTTTCGCAGTTCCCTCTCTCCAGAGAAGAGCTTGCCCAAGTGGTGTTCAACTCGACCGGTATTGAGGTTCCTGCGGCTGTAATCAAGGTGACTGGCGCAGACGGTACTGTGGTGGACGAGATTGCCACGGCGGGTGTTTACACCTGGGCATTCCTGGCCCCGGGCGACGCTTCTATTCTCAAAAGAAAACTCAAGGTTCAGTGAGCCTCTGTACATAGCAACGAATTATCAGAACTACGGTGTAGACTTTTTCTGGGTTAGGGGTGCTTCTGCTTTGATATGATTGCTGGGTGTCCCCTTGTACTCCTGTACTCTTGTGATGGTTCGTTGTGTCTCATTAAGTCTATGCCTCACCACATACACCGCGATGGCTGTTCTGATATACAACAGACTCTTCTTTCGTCTTCTGTCTCCCTCTCGTCATTAATCGTTATTTGCCGCTGGAATTTACTTCAGGTCTCCATTCTCGAGCGCTCGTTTTTTAGAATACATAAAATGGGTTTACGGTCAACCGCGGCAAATCTGTCCAAAATCCGCAAACCCACTCCTCTACGAAAGATCATCCGGACGCCATTAGCCCCCAAACCAAAAGCAGATGCATCTCACAAAAAGGCCCCCAAGCAACAAGAAAAGCTAGAGGTTTTGGATCACAACATCGAGCTTGATTTTGGACTCCGTGGATCGTCTAGTTTGGTGGAAGCAACCGATCGAATCGTTACTAACCAATGGGCTGAACAAACAGTGTTTCACAACCGCTACTTCAGCACAGAGGCCAAAGAGAGTGCCCGAAATAAACAAGATGATCTTCTATTTCTGCTCCGAGGCCTATCGATGGAAATAAAGGCCGACATCATCAAGTACAGAAGCAATCAGCTACCATGGGGAGGAATGGTCACCATCAGCCAGTTGTACTCCATGTTCGACCATCGGGGCAACACGTTTGTTGATCGAAGTCTCGAGCTTTGCGTTCGAGACGGAACACTCATGAAGTTTGTCATTTCTAACGCCCTGCCGGTGATTCTGCGTTACGGGAAAGGCGGCGGCGACCATAAAGTGACGTACGGCTACGAAGACGCCGAGGTGGTGGTGAAGAAGCAGAATTACCTCGGATTGATTGAAAAAAATATGGAAGAGCACGTTGGTCACACAAAGGTGTTGAAGAAATTCAAACACTACGTTATTAACCACCCCGAAGCGCTCTTTGTTACTAGCGAGGATTTTGACACGGCAGAAATCACCAAGTTGGTCAAGCTTGGGTTTTTAACGTTGACTTCAAATCACCACAACGAGATCGACATCCATGACTACGCATTGGCATACCCTAAATGTGGCACATTTCTCAAAATTGTCAATGCTGGTCGCAGCTGGCTCGTCAAAACTTTGAGCAAAATGACTTACAAAGAGATGTTGGAGGAAGCAATGTATGAAAAATGGGAGGGTAAAATCATGGCAAACTTTCGCCGCCCTTTTTATGGCTACGATTTGTCTTGGATATTGGCTGATGCTCGGGGATCTGGAGTGGTTGAACCGTTCAGCACGCCAGTAGGTCGAGGTTGGAGACTAACAGGAAAACTATAGTTTTAGGTTTAGGTAATGGAATTCGAGGAGCATACACCTATGGTAGCTAGAACAAGTGACAGTCATAGAACTACAGTCTAGTGAGTATAAATAATTATAGGAATTAGCAATGTTCAGTTTTTAAGTACAATGCGAGAGGATCTATGCTCTCATTCTGGTCTTTCTTTGCGCCTTTCTCTGCTTCTTCTCCAACGCCTTCTTTTCCGCCTTCAACTGCTCGTCTCTGGACATTCCCCTCAACTTTTGTTTCTCCTCTCTTCTCAACTTAGCCTTCTCCTCCGCCAATTCGGCCTGCTTCTCAGCTTCCTGGGCCTTCTTAATCTTAGAAAGCTCGGCCTCTCTGTTCTTGACCACCTTTCTCGACGCGTCCACCTTGAAAGTGATAGTCTTGTCGGCAATTTGATCAATCACATCAAAAACAGAGGAAAGAACCTCCGACAATTGCGCCAATTGCTCCTTTCCTGTGACCAACTTCACAGAGATCACCACTCTGCGGCGAGGAATCAAGTCACGAATGGCCTCAGGTCTCTCGATAGGCTGATCGGTAAAGGCAACAAATCTGATGAAAGAAGCCATGGACAACTTAAACGAAGAAGCGAGCCTGTCAGTCAAAGTCTTTTCCAGGAACTCAGCCACTTCACCCATCTGCACGAACGATTCAGGCAACTTGTCGCTGTCGGAGGTTCTGGTCAAAGACAAGTAGTAGTTCATTTTTCTGTAATCGTTCATGCCCAACTTGGACACAACTGCAGCAATAAAGTTCTCGTAATCCACAGATGGGGTCAACACAATCTCGGCTCTGTCTTGAGGGGCAGGAACCGACTCAGTGAAGAAGCTGAAAAGCAACTCCATAATCCAAATAAAGATGTTTTGTCTTGGAGCCAAGCGCAAAATCACATTGACAGCGGAAATGTTTTGACGGCCAGTGGCATAAGACGAGTAACTTTCAGAGTTGTCCTTGACGTACAACTTACCGTCGCCAACGCCGTATTGGAAGAAGTTTTCCTCAAAAACGCCTCTAAGGCCACCGAGGAAGGAAACCACCAAGGTACGGTTGTACCAGTCACCAGCCTTGTACAACAAAATGTACACAAATATGAAACCCAACGTGAAGAGCTCCAATCTCCAGTCGTTGATCTTCAATCTCTCCCACAAGGACATTGCTGTCAATTCCTCCACTGTGTGTTGATGGAAGGTCTTGCTGATACGTTAGCGGGAGAAAAGGAAAAATGATCAGAAGAATACATACATCACGCTGCCATCAGCATTACGGAGTGTTCCGCTAAGGTAGTCAAAGAATGTTTGAAGCATGGCTGGGTGTAAAAAGTGGAGAGAAATCTCGAATTTGTCGAGTCGCCCGCCGTGTGCAGGGCGGATAGGCAGAATTGGGCGGACGCCAGACGAGGATAAACCTGTGGATTGGGAAAAGCGGAAATTTGTGGGCTGGAAAAAGATGACGGATTTGCACATTCAGAAATGGGGATTCCCAAAGTCTATGAACCACCTTATCGAAACTATGGGGACTGGTGGTGCAAGTCGTGGACAGTATCACCATATCCAGTCTATCTTTCGCAGTGTGGGTGCAAGACTGTAGGAGGAAATTCAGAGAGATTCAAAGCAGAAAATTCCAAGCAGAGAATTCCAAAGCAGGGAATTCCAAAGCAGAGAATTCCAACATTATGGACGGGAGATGTCGAGTTGAGCTAAATTTGCCTATTTCGCACATACGAGCGGATTCCATCATGGCCATTATCTGTATTCGCCTATATATCCTGGCTCGCCACAGTCCGCGCCACAGTCACTACTATGAGTTGGAATATCCAGGAAGCCTTACATACGAAGAGCTTAAGTTTGTGCGCCTGAGAACCGGTCGGAACACTCACGAAGTTCTGGTTTCCGTTTAGGCTGCCGTACGTATGCCACAGTCCCACTTAATCTAATCATCTCTTTCTTTTGGGCTGATCCTCCTCCTCTTGGCGGTACTCTGCCAACCCTTCTCTCACAGCAGCCGAGACCAAGTCTCTAAGCGCTTCTTCGGGGTTGTCCAGGTTCACGATGGCCTCGAGTTTTTTCCTTCTCTCTTCGTCCATCTCGCCCTGGTCGTCCTCCATGGAGTATCTGATCTGGTGGCCATCCACGGTTCCCGGAGCCGGCAATGACGCCAACAAAGATGGCTCTTTTGCATCATCGTGCGACAAGGACCGCAAGTAACGCGCTAGTTCGGGAAACTCATCCTCTTCTTCAACAAAATCGGCCGCGGTCTGGCCCTCGGCGTTTTTGAGCTTCGGGTTGGCGCCAAGTTCTTCCACCATTAATGTAGCAGTCTCCACATCCTCGGTGTGATGCAAAGGGGTGTCGCCCTCGTTATCCTGGACGTTGATGTCTCCACCTTTCTGCACTAACAATTTCAAGAGCTCACGATGGCCATAGGAGGCAGCAGCGTGGAGCGGAGTATAACCGTTGGGGTCTTTGGAGTCGGCAGCGAATGCACCGGATGCAAGATACTCTGTAACAGTGCTGATTTCATTATCGGCGGCAGCGACCCAGATGTTGGCAACCATTGTGAAAAAGTGGTACTAATAAGCATCGAAAGACTGCAGGTGTGCGAATAGGCAGGAGAGAGGGTGTGTAAGAAGCGGGAGAGGGCGAAATGAGGAGAGAAGGAGAAAATACAGATTGGAAGAACCAGAGGAAGTGAAGCGAAACGCCCGAAGTTGAATCCGAAAAAAGGCGACGGGTGAAATCAGGAGGAGTTAGATGGACTTCGAGTGTACTGGCCCCAGCGCACGAACGGCGGTGCAGTCTCAGACCTGAGACGGTAAGTCCCACTAGTAAATCCCCATAGTAAAAAAAGTGGATCCCAGCAGTAGATCCGAGCCAGGAGACCGTAATGTGTCCAGAGAAAACAAAATCACGCGCAGTGTATGTTCCAATACCGGAAGCCAGCTCCGTTCGGCATCAGTTCTGTTTCCAAAAACGCTGTGTCCTCCGTCTACCGCACCACCGGCTCATAGTGCGCGCACTCTTCCTCTCACTCTCTCACTACTAACACCACCCACTCGCTCACTCAGACCACCATGGCGAACACACAGGGCGGAGAAGACAGCGCGCCGCCCTCAGGCTTTGAATGGTGGCGGCGCTCGTTGGCCTACAGAACCGGCCTCGGCATGTCGGACGCAGAGAAAAAGCAGTTTGAACAGGACTACCGCGCCAAGTACTTTGGCAACAACTGCGACCAGTGCAAGGAGTACCGCGACTGGATGCTCCGGTACTCGCCGCTGGTGACGTTCATGATGGGCCACGTGCGCCGGTTGGGCGGCAACTTGGGCCCGAGCAATATACTGTGCGCTCCGTGCGACGATGTCAAAGGCGGCGGTTTCCACCCGGACATGGGCATTTTGTTGTGCTCCAACTGGCTCCAAAACAAGTGGCAGCTCGAGGACGTGTTGACGCACGAGCTTGTGCATGCGTACGACTACTTGAAGTTCAACGTCGACCTCACCAACTTGAGACACCACGCGTGCACCGAGATCCGGGCGTCGATGCTCAGTGGCGAGTGCCGTATCATGAACGAGATCCGCAAGACGGGGCTCGCAGACTTTGGCAAGAAGTTCCAACTGTGTATCCGGCGGCGCGCGGTTCTCTCTGTTGCGGCGAACCCCAAGTGCGAGTCGCCCCAGGCGGCCGAGGCGGTGGTGGACACGGTGTGGAAGTCGTGTTTCAACGACACCCGTCCGTTTGAGAGAGTTTACCGGTGAGCTTGTGAATAGACCTTGCGGCTGAGGCTGCGCATGAATATAGTGTATCGAGGGGAGTTGTAGCAATTAGTATTAGTATTAGTATTAGTATTAGTATTAGTATTAGTATTAGTATTAGTATTAGTATTAGTATTAGTATTAGTATTAGTATTAGTATTAGTATGTATCTCGTATCTAGTACATCTACGCCAGTGCATTGCGTACATTGTCAAGTGTGCATTGTTGCTAGGCTACTGGTCTTCTACGATGGTCGCACTTCTTGTGCCCCCACATGTCCTTTCCGTGTGATCCGCTATTGAGCAATCCGCTATTGAGCATGTCCTACTGCAAAATTGAAATTTCTTCCTTCCACACTGATCTCAAAATATCTGAGCAGACCTTATCGAGGACTCCCACTATCTTGTAAAATTATGTCCCAACTGAAATTCACCCGGTGTGTAGTCAACCTGCACAACCCAGAGAACAAACAGTGATACGTAGTGAAAATAAAAGAAAGAAAGAGAAATAAACTAAAGTGTAAACATATCGCCCAGTTACCCACCGGCGTCAAAATCCGCAAATAATCCCTTGTGGTTCCAGAGGACTGCGCTTCTCATACCATGAAATTCAATTTCAGTTATACATCCTGTCGCACCCGGCGCCTCCGCGCTTCTTCCCCATACGTATAAGTAGAGGCGACAACCCGCATAACTCACTCCCCCTTAGTCTCCACTCGAATGCAATTGGGTTGCTATTAGTTCTGTCCTACCGTCAGAAAATTCTTCCAATTCCTTGATCGTCATTCTTTCCTACTTTTCATACACACACCTCCATCTTCCCCCAAATATAAACTCGCCCTCAGCTACCCCACAGACTTTGCAATTCCTCACCCTAAATGCCTAAAAAGAGTAAAACATCAGAGGCACTTGGGCGCCTTGTTGAAGTTGGAACCATTCCGCGGGAGCCGCTTGAGTCGCACCCGCGGAATGACCTAAGCGAATCGCCAAAACCCCAACCTGTGATCGCGTCTTTGGGCGGAGACGAAACTCGCCGGCGAACCCGGAGCAAGGATGTCGAGGAAAAGTCGGAAAGTACTACATCTTTGCGGGTCCACGCAGCTTTTGTGGATCTTGCGGACCTTGTGGCACGAAACTCGACCCGGTCCCATCATAAGAAGCGCAACGGTGAATTCCAGTCCCAGTTTGCCGATGTGGTCGCTGACCCAGTACTCACTACCATATTTGACGCGCCTTACTTCAAGAAATCGGACTTCTATGGCTTCTACATTTTGTTTTGGCTCCTGATTGGCTTCTTCATCTTGAAGGACATCTGTCACGCGTGGCTCGACCACTCGCTCACCTTCTATAACTCCCCGGTGCTTCAAATTTTCTTGTCGGGTCTTCCCAAGATTGCCTTGACCGAGGTCGTCATGTACATATCCTCTTACGGTGCTTACGTTATTCAGTACTTGTGTCTTTACGGATGGATCACATGGTCACGTTCCGGGTGGATCATTCAACTGGTGTATGAGATGGTGTTCATTTCATTCTGGATTTACGCAATTGGACAGTACGTGGTGCGTGATCAGTGGATCGGACGTGTATTTTTGGTACTCCACCTGTTGGTGATTTTGATGAAAATCCACTCGTACGGGTTCTACAACGGTTATCTCTGGGGAATTTTACACGAGTTGCAGTTTTCTGAAGACTGCCTCGTCAACATCGAGTCGAAAAAGTCCAAAATTCCTGAAGGCTATACGGTGGAAGACATAAAGGTACTTCTAGCCCAAAGCATAGCCTTCTGCAAATATGAGTTGCTCCACCAGTCACATGAAGTTGAAAAAGCAAAGGATGTCGCAGTGCTTAACAAGAATTCTGCTGACCTTTGCAATACCTTGATTAAGTTCCCACATAATATCAACCTCTACGACTTTTTCTGGTTTTCTATGTACCCCACCGTGGTGTACGAGCTCGTGTTCTTACGGTCCAAGCAAATACGCTGGAAGTACTTGGCAGAAAAGATATGTGCTATCGTTGGCGTGGTCTCGTTGATGTTAATTGTGGCAGAGCTGACAATAAATCCGTTGGTAGAGAAGTGTAACGCGGCGCGGCAATTAAAGTTATCCGGTTTGGATAGGCTGAAGTTATATTTCCTCACGCTCGTCGACATGATCCCGCCTTTCTTCCTTGAGTACTTGCTTGCCTTCTACTTGATTTGGGACACAATTCTCAATGCCATCGCTGAACTCAGTTTCTATGTCGACCGTGATTTCTACGGTCCCTGGTGGTCTTGTACTGACTGGTCAGAGTTTGCCCGTATCTGGAACAGACCGGTGCACCGGTTTCTTCTTCGCCATGTGTACCACTCAAGCATTAGCGCGTTCTCGCTCTCAAAGATACAGGCTGCGTTGGTCACGTTCATGTTGTCGTCGATTGTGCATGAGCTTGTGATGTATATGATATTTGGTCGTATCCGGGGCTATCTTTTGCTTTTCCAAATGGGCCAGATCCCGCTTGTGGTTATCAGCAGATTGCCGTTTATGCGGAAGAAGAAGACACTCGGCAATGTTATCTGCTGGTTCGGCTTTGTGGCGGGACCGCCCATTATCCTAACTTTGTACTTGGTGTACTGAGTTGCTCCAACGTATCTACATCGTTTATAGAAAGAACAACCAACTGTTCCGCTGTTGCGGCCTCATGCACGGTGTTTGCGCGACAACTGGTCAGCTCCGCTCGATTGGCAAGATTTCGCACGTGACCTCACTCGCTACTTTTTAGCTCATCTCAGATCCATCTCTTCCCAGTAGTACATTCCAGCCATGTCCAGACCAGAAGAAATCGCCCCGCCGGAAATTTTCTACAATGACTCCGAGTCGTTTAAGTACACCTCCTCTACTCGTGTGCAGCACATCCAGGCTAAGATGACTCTTCGAGCACTCGAGCTTTTGAACTTGGACGCGAACGAGCCTCATTTCTTACTCGATCTTGGATGTGGTTCTGGACTCTCGGGTGAAATTCTCACGGAAGAAGGTTACAACTGGGTTGGTATGGACATTGCTCCTAGCATGTTGGCATCTGCCTTGGACAGGGAAGTGGAAGGAGACTTGTTTTTGGCCGATTTGGGAAATGGTATTCCGTTCCGGGCCGGTACTTTCGACGCCGCCATTTCCATTTCGGTCATCCAGTGGTTGTGTAACGCAGACACGTCTGGAGTGGACCCCAAAAAGAGAACGTTGCGCTTTTTCAACTCGTTGTACGCTGCGATGAAAAGAGGCGGCAAGTTTGTGGCCCAGTTCTATCCGATGAACGACACCCAGACGCAGACGATATTAGAGGCGGCCAAGATCGCAGGTTTTGCCGGAGGTTTGATTATTGATGACCCGGAGTCGAAGAGAAACAAGAAGAACTACCTCGTTCTTACTGCAGGACAATCGGACCGGAACTTGAACTTGGCTGGTGCACAAATGGAAGCACCCGACCAGACAAAGAGGTTGAGCAGCAAGATGAAGAAGAAAATGGAGAGCAGAAAGGATTATATCAACCGGAAGAAGGAAGCAATGAGACGGAGAGGACGTAAGGTGGCTCTCGACTCTAAGTTTACCGGCAGAACCAGACGGGCGCGGTTCTAGATGGCTATATGTGTATATTAGATTACCTAAGGGTGTTTGGATGGCTGCGTAGGTGGTGTTTTTGGCGTGGTGCCTGAGCGGGATAGCGTAGTGTGAGCGAAGTTTGTGTGAAGTGTGAGCGAAGTTTGTGTGAAGTGTGTGTTGAGTTTGTGTGAAGTATCCACTTGAACCACATACGCACCACATCTACCATTTTCCCGTTATCCAAAGCGTTCAGATTTCATTTCGTAACCGATTCTATTTGGAGACAAATAAAAGAAACAGGGCCATTTACTTGTTCATTTGGGGTAGCGCCTTGGTACTGGAGTGCAGGTGGTGCGAACATCTACAAGAAAAAAATTGCCCACCTCCACTACCAAAGCAACATGTTTGGCGTCTCGTGTCTTCTAAGACTGGCTGTCCCAGCAGCCAAAGCAGGCTTCTTTGCTCCTTTCAGAACCCTCGCCACGGCAAAGGTTTTCGAACCGCTTCCAAAGAGGAGAAACGGCCAAAACGCCACTTCGTTCTTGCACCAACAACTTCTCCAAAAACATGACCCCACTGGAAAGAGAAGAGCGCTCGTTGACACGAAAGAGGGCTTGCGCTCCGGTGATATCATCAAGGTCACATATCTCGATCGGACCAGTGTCACCGGCCAAGTAATTGGTATCAAGAGAGGCCAGTTCAACTTGGGAACCAACATCTTGCTCAGAAACAAGATCAACAAGCTCGGATGTGAGGTGAGAGTGCCTTTGTTCAACCCTAACATCAGAAACATCGAGGTTGTTCACAAGCCCAAGAAGTACATGTCTAGAAAGAAGCACTTCTACATCAGAAACAGTAAATATGATGTGGGAGACGTTGAGCTTTTCTTGAGAATGGAGAAGAAGAAGCAGAACTAGACGCTGCACCCCTTGTATATACTAAGTACCTATCTACATCAATGAGTCGAATATTCCTGTCCCACGCCTGGCGTACTGGTGGTTCTGGATCATTGTAGTGCCTCGAGCTTTTTCGTAAGATTGTCGGCGAATGTTAGACAAAAAGCTGGCGATTCGTGGTTCATCAATGCCTCAAATGTTTGAAAGCGAGTATTTTCGTCTACGACACACCAGCCGGCCACACTCACCGTCACCTTGAGTTCCTTTCCTTCTTTAGTGATGATATGCAAATGGCTGGATGTTGATCGAAGTGGGTAGTAAGCCTTCTTGGCTGACTCGGCCACATACACGCACTGGGAGAAGTAGGAGGCGTATTCGCGTTGAATGGTTGTCAACTCGGTTTCTATATCCATACTGTAGAAACTGCTTTTTTCTCGCTTGTGAAAAGACGGTGTGTAATACCAAGGAAATATTAGGAGTATCCAACTGCAAATCGTACGTCACATTTTACGTCCGAAGATTACCAACGACAACTTCAGACTATGAGTTCGGGCAATGTAGCCAGCCTAAATCGGAGAAAGGTTTACAAAAGAAAGCGTTTACTTGATTACGACTGTAGCCTCAACTGATTCCCAGCATTCCATATAGATGTCAACGCCAGGCGCCCAGCAACGTGCTCGTCTCTCTACGCTTATGCCCGATACCTACCCCACTCGACATGGTCACAGAAAAACCATGCCAAGCATTTGCGGAGCTCGGAGCTGCGATTGATGTTAAGGAAGAAAGTTACATTGGGCGAGTCGCACGCTTAAGTAGTATTTTTTGAGCGCCGGGTAACGCTTTCGGCTCTAGTTTGACATGCAATCAGGGACGCCGAGTCCACGGCAGTTTGACGCCATTAACAGGATGGGTAAAAACCTTTCTTTTACGAGGTATAATCAGAGAGCCAACGTTTAATTTCGTTTCAAATTCGTAGGATTTAACTAAAGAGAGCCACAGACGACACTTTTCACTGCCTCGATGTGGTTGTCGTCGGATCCGGCTACAAATAAAGGAGAAAGACAAAAGGCTTCAAATTTTTACATCAACAATTAAGGCTTTACGTCTATCTACGAAAGTACAAAGTGGCTCAGCATTTGTAAATCGGGACATTACCTCAAGTGAATATGACTGTGCGCGATTGAAAAATACTTTTCTTCACTACCATGGACGTGAAAGCTTACATCGGGGCTAATCTCCGGGTCGAGATAGTTGACGGCCGGTTATTGGATGGAACTTTGACTGTGGTTGATCCTTTTGGAAACTTGCTTCTCTCGAACGTCTGGGAGACTTCTCAAGACAAACTCAATGATTCTCTCTTGCGGAGGCGAGAGTTGGGGTTGGTGAGTGTGCCTCGGCCGCAGGTGGTTCGGGTTTTGATCGAGGAACGGCAAAAGCCTACTGGGATCTAAGCTTATTGACCCGATATTTTTTGTGGAGGGCTTCAGCTGCGGGAAGGAAAGACCTAGAGGAGACAGTTGGAGAATTTGTGGAGGATGCAAAAGGTGGAGACTCTGGAGAAACATTGATGGACGGCTCTTGTTTTGAGCGTCTAGGCGAATTTCTGCGCCGCTTGTGGACGTTGCCACTGGAAGTACGCTGAGTTGCAGTAAGGGCTTCGGTCAAAGTACTGGGAGCGATGGTAGATGTGCTCAGTGGCTGGACCGGAAACTCCGCGCTGTGGAAAAATTCTGTATTTTGTGTGTTTCTGGTTGGTGAAGCGTCTTCGCTAATCTTCACACTCAGAGTGACGTCCTCACTGACCGTCTCACTCGGAGAAGTGTGATCACTGATCGTCTCACTCAGAGCGATATCCACAATTTCTGTGATATCCTCCGGAGTGAGCTCCTCCAGGGAGATGGCCTCTTCTGTGAATTCTTCCAACTGTGTGATTGTACCGTTCTCCGTCTTGACTTCTTCCCCGGCTTCTTCCTCTGCAGCCGCTTCTTGAAGGGCGTATTCATGCCATCTGAAGAGCTTATTTACAGGCACCGGGCAGCTGGCGAGAACAGAATACTGGTGCTCCTTGCACGTACCCCAGTAATGGTCCCTGGAACTGAGGAACGTGCTCCCCGGGCACCTGTTCTCAAAACACGGAATAAGACAGTCCAGAGAATTACAGAGACAGCTGACATCAGACGGACTGGAGCACGCTCGCGCCACTTGCGAGAGGCAAGACAAAAAACATGCTGGGGGTGTGGCGCTGACAAGAGCAAAATAGAAAATTACGAGGGAGACGTATACGGCCAGTGTTTGTGCAAGCATTATGGTGGAGCACAAACAGAACGAGTTGAGTGGTGCGAAACCACCAGTGATACCAAACCCGCGAAGTGCGAACAGCCGCAAGCACCGCGAGTGCGTTTATAGAATGATAGATCAATTACCCGAACAATGTAGCCATGTCCAGATTGCCTGCGATCCGACCGGTTTCACATTTCCGTGCCGCATTTGGCCTTCAATTGCGTGAATCCTGGCCGGGACATTGGTTCGAACGCTGTTCATCCTCAACGGTCCCAACCCCAACACGGTCATAATGAACAGGGTCACATAGTCGGGGTCGCCCTGTACATAGTTTGGGGCGCCTGTCCGCGCCCGGCAAAATATACGGGGCAGTTTCAGGTCTGGACCGCGCAAAGGAGCCGCTGTCAATTACACCCACCAGCACACAAAAGCCACAACAGGAGGATAAAATGTGAGCAAAAAAATAAACAAATCAAAATAAGTTTGGTGACTGGAACTTCAATAGCGGTGGGCGGCGGTGGTGAACGTCATTTCACGGTTTTGCGAAACCCCGGATTCTACCTTCTCAGAGTGTACACAGCCCGATTACCTTGGGCGACGAGAAAAAAACCGCGTAGAAATCTCCAACCCACAGACCGATAGCAAAACCAACAACTCTGCCATTCACTGCACCAGGGCACTTTTTTATTTCCACATTCGAATTTTTGGAACTTATTTCCCTTCTTCGCCGCCGCATTCGTGTTGACGCGTCATCGCATTTCTTTTCCCCCTTCTTGCATTCTTTCCCTGTGTGACCCACCCAGCTTATCCCGAGGTTCTGTTCTTCTAGGCGAACATCCAGTTGAAATGCAAGGCTCATATAAAGACAACGGGCTTCCCCGGCCCTACTACATGAAACCTAACCGGCGCGGCTCTGCCTACGACAGCATGCCCCGCCAGTTTTTCTTCACCAACACCCGCAAGTTGAGCGGCTACGTGGTTTTGCTCTTCTTATTTTCGCTCTGTCTCTACATGATTGGCCAGGAGTTGAAACCCAAGAGCGCTCCCTCGTTTGAGATCGAAAACGTGGTCGATGTGCGCGGCTCGCTTGGTAGCGACGTGGGGAACGTGGGCAAACTTGTGGACCTGGCCAAGGGCGACCAGAAGGAAAACGAAAAGGGCGACTTGGCTCTGAACAAGGCGCAAAACTCCAAGGGCGAGTACGGCCACGCAGTAATGGAGGCGCCCAAGGGCGGCATGGTGAATGAGGCTCCAGTGGTGGGCAATGACGAGGATTTGGTGGTGGACGGCAAGACCAAGAAGAAGGCTGGGGACGAAGTCTCCGCCGGTGGTTTCCGTGCCACTCGAGGCACCGAAGAGGAGGCAAAGCAGCCGGTGAAGAAGATGCTGGATGAGGAACGTGAGATTGCGCTTATGCGGGAGAAACTCAATTCGCCGTACGACTCGGAGTTGGAGCGCAAGAAGGCTGCGAAGAAGCAAGCTGATTCCAAGGCTGCAAGAGCCAGCTCCGGTAACAAGGCTGACTCTAAGGCTGACTCCAAGGCTGACTCTAAGGCTGACTCTAAGGCTGACTCTAAGGCTGACTCTAAGGCTGACTCTAAGGCTGACTCTAAGGCTGGCTTTAAGGCTGACTCCAAGGCCGACTCTAAGGCTGACTTTAAGGCCGACTCCAAGGCTGACTCCAAGGCCGACTCCAAGGCTGACTCCAAGGCTGACTCCAAGGCTGACTCCAAGGCTGACTCCAAGGCCGACGTAAAGCGCTCTGATACAAAGGCCGACTCTAAAGCTGGCTCCAAGGACACTAAAGATACCAAAGCTAAGGCTGCACCCAAAGCTGACTCCAGCGGCTCCAAAGCAAAGGCCGAGGCTGGCGACCTGACCACAGGCCAGAAAGCAAGCCCGAAAGACGACCTGGAGTGAAGCGATTAATCATTGACATTAGAGAAAAGGGTGATGCATTCCTCAAGAATAGATTCAGTTATGTGCGTGCCAGAGATGGATAATTGTTTATAGCAGAACTTCATACATTTGCATGTGAATGTAGTACTCTCACCTCCGACTTTCCGCATTTTCTCCAATTCCGCCAAATCGGAACAAAAGTGTGAATTTAGGCCAGGCCACGAACTTGCCGTCAACAGCAAATCATAGTACTTGGCCCATGTTTACACATTGAACACCTCATGTTACATGAGGCTGTATGACTTTTAGTAGCACCGCGTATAACTTGCAGCCATGCACTTGATACTGCTTCACACCTCGGAGTGCTTCTCCCCACACCAATTCTACAGTACAAAAACCCTCGAACCAGCTCTTCAGCAAAAAAAGCGGCTGCAAAAAACACGACATGCATGCATTCCTGTCATCATTGCCTCTCAGTCGCCACCGATTCGTTCGGGAGCAGCAAGGGTCAGGTGGTGCTTCCACTATCTAGGACTGTATAATGCACATGCTTCTGAAACCAGCAGTATAGGGGAGAAACGAAGCTCGCCACGGAGGCCAGAATTGAAAACCCCAGATCACGTAAGCAGAAAACAACCGACAGCAGGGCCCCAGCAAGCTCAGGGGAAAATCCTCTTCTCTTGCTATAGCTGCACTTGTTCCGGTTCACTGCAACTCATCGCGAGCGGGTAACTACGCGATGAGGCTACGTAAGTGTGAGCCCAGCCATCGCACGTTGCGATCCTTGAGCTAATAAACAAGGCTTGGACCCTTACACCAAAACACAAAAAAAAAGGCCAATGTAACACCAATTGCTTTTGTTGCACGAGACATCTGTTTTCGCAAAATTCTTATGGCCTAGCACCGCCGAAATTCCGCTCGCCGACCAATAAGACGGAGGCATCAGCAACCACCGTGAGGTACATGCTGACGATTACGCGCAGCAGGAAAAAAGAAACGCCTGCGCGCCTGCACATGGGCCGGCTGAAAATTTTTTTGGTATATTTGTCTATACATTTATATTCGTCGCATTTTTCTCTTCTTTTTTTTTTCTTTCACCAAAGCTTTGGAAAGATGTCTGCCGAATCCAAGTACTCTGCTGAAGTCCTTTCCGAGTTGTTGAGCAAATTGCAAGTTGCTGACAACAAGGATGAGGCTGCTTCCAACGTTTCTTCTTTCTTGAACTCTTCCATCATTGAACACGATGTCCCAGTCGAGTTCTTTGCTGACTTCAAGAAGCAGATCAACAACAAGGACGCTGCTGTTGCCACCGCCGCCTTGGTTGCTTACAACCACATCGCTTCTGACATGGTTGCTTCTGTTGAGCCATACATTGTCTCTTTGGCCACCGATGTTGCCAGCAGAGCCGGTGACAAGAACAAGGACGTCGCTGCCGCTGCCAGTGACGCTTTGTTGGCCATTGCCACTGCTGTCACCCCAACTGCCATCAAGGCTTTGTTGCCAGGTTTGATGGAGAACTTGTCTTCCACCAACAAGTGGACTGAGAAGGTTGCCATCTTGAAGGCTGTGTCCCAATTGGTTGACACTGCCAAGGCCCAAATTGCCTTGAGAATGCCTGAGTTGATTCCAGCTTTGTCTGAGGCCATGTGGGACACCAAGAAGGATGTCAAGGAGGCTGCTCACGCCACCATGACCAAGTCCACCGAGACCATTGACAACAAGGATATCGAGAAGTTTATTCCAAAGTTGATCGAGTGTATCGCCAAGCCAACCGAGGTCCCAGAGACCGTCCACGTCTTGGGTGCCACCACCTTCGTCTCTGAGGTCACCATGGCTACTTTGTCTATCATGGCCCCATTGTTGTCCAGAGGTTTGGCCGAGCGTGACACTGCCATCAAGAGAAAGGCTGCTGTCATTGTTGACAACATGTGTAAGTTGGTCGACGACCCACAAGTTGTTGCTCCTTTCTTGAGCACTTTGTTGCCAGCTTTGGTTGCTAACTTCGCCACTATTGCCGACCCTGAGGCCCGTGGTGTTACCCAAAGAGCTTTGAACACCTTGAGAAGAGTTGGTGCCGTTGGTGCTGATGACGCTATCCCAGAGGTGTCCACCGCCGGTGACACTGAAGTCACTTTGGGTGTCTTTGAGGAATTGGTCAAGGACAAGAAGATTGGTGAGAGATTTGCCCTTGCTAAGAACTACATTGCCTCTATCGCTGGTAACTTGATTGACGAGAGAGACATCCAACCAGACTCTTGGTTGAAGAACATTTTGCCTTTCGCCACCATCTTCTTGCACGAAGCCGAGGCCAAGGACGTCATCGAGGAGTTCAGAAAGAGAGCCATCGACAACATCCCAGCTCCACCATCTTTCGAGGATGAGGAGGACGATGGAGAGGACTTGTGTAACTGTGAGTTCTCTTTGGCTTACGGTGCCAAGATCTTGTTGAACAAGACTCAATTCAGATTGAAGAGAAACAGAAGATACGGTTTGTGTGGTCCTAACGGTGCCGGTAAGTCTACCTTGATGAGAGCTATTGCCAACGGTCAAGTTGAAGGTTTCCCATCTCAAGAAGAGTGTAGAACTGTTTACGTCGAGCACGACATTGACGGTACTGACGCTGAGACCACCGTTGTCGACTTCGTTATTGCTGACGGTATGGTTGGTTTGACCAAGGAGGCTGTCGAGAACAAGTTGAGAGAGTTCGCTTTCTCTGAGGAGATGATTGCCATGCCAATTGCCTCCCTTTCTGGTGGTTGGAAGATGAAGTTGGCTTTGGCCAGAGCTGTGTTGAAGAACGCCGACATCTTGTTGTTGGATGAGCCAACTAACCATTTGGACACTGTCAACGTTGCTTGGTTGGTCAACTACTTGAAGACCTGTGGTATCACCTCTATCATCGTTTCTCACGACTCCGGTTTCTTGGACAACGTTTGTGAGTACATCATCCACTACGAAGGTTTCAAGTTGAGAAAGTACAAGGGTAACTTGTCTGAGTTCGTCAAGAAGTGCCCATCTGCTCAATCTTACTACGAGTTGGGTGCCTCTGACATTGAGTTCAGATTCCCAGAGCCAGGTTTCTTGGAGGGTGTTAAGACTAAGCAAAAGGCTATTGTCAAGGTTTCTAACATGACCTTCCAATACCCAGGTACCAGCAAGCCTCAAATTAGAGACATTAACTTCCAATGTTCTTTGTCTTCTAGAATTGCCGTCATTGGTCCTAACGGTGCCGGTAAGTCCACCTTGATTAACGTCTTGACCGGTGAGTTGTTGCCAACTGAGGGTGAGGTGTACGTCCACGAGAACTGTCGTATCGCTTACATCAAGCAACACGCTTTCGCTCACATCGATAACCACTTGGACAAGACTCCATCTGAGTACATTCAATGGAGATTCCAAACTGGTGAGGACAGAGAGACCATGGACAGAGCTAACAGACAAATCAACGAGGATGATGAGAACGCCATGAACAAGATCTTCAAGATCGAAGGTACCCCAAGAAGAATCCAAGGTATCCACGGTAGAAGAAAGTTCAAGAACACTTACGAGTACGAGTGTTCTTTCTTGTTGGGTGAGAACATCGGCATGAAGAACGAGAGATGGGTTCCAATGATGTCTGTTGACAACGCTTGGTTGCCAAGAGGTGAGTTGGTCGAGACCCACTCCAAGATGGTTGCTGAGGTTGACATGAAGGAGGCTTTGGCTTCCGGTCAATTCAGACCATTGACCAGAAAGGAGATCGAAGTCCACTGTGAGATGTTGGGCTTGGATGCTGAGTTGGTTTCTCACTCTAGAATCAGAGGTTTGTCTGGTGGTCAAAAGGTCAAGTTGGTCTTGGCTGCTTGTACCTGGCAAAGACCTCACTTGATCGTCTTGGATGAGCCAACTAACTACTTGGACAGAGACTCTTTGGGTGCTTTGTCTAAGGCTTTGAAGACCTTCGAGGGTGGTATTGTCATCATTACTCACTCTGCTGAGTTCACCAAGGACTTGACTGAAGAAGTCTGGGCTGTCTTGGACGGTAAGATGACCCCATCTGGTCACAACTGGGTCCAAGGTCAAGGTGCCGGTCCAAGAATTGAGAAGAAGGACGACGATGAAGAGGAAAAGTTCGATGCTATGGGTAACAAGCTTGCCGCTGCTAAGAAGAAGAAGAAGTTGTCTTCTGCCGAGTTGAGAAAGAAGAAGAAGGAGAGAATGAAGAAGAAGAAGGAGTTGGGTGACGCTTACGTCTCCTCTGACGAGGAGTTCTAAGTGGATTACTAATTCTGATCTGTCATTTTAATCATTAATTCCTTTGCAGCAGTTCGCTGTTTGTTCAGTCTTAATTTATTTCTATATGTCAATATTATAGATGTTATCATTTTTGTGCGCACTGTCAAATTGTCTATTTTCCTTTAGCATCGATGTTAGCGTCTTTTGTAACGGCCACATTTACATTCGTGGTGGTGGCTCTTGGCTCGTATGCTCCATATCTTTCTTTATGTCTGCTGCTGTCGCCGCTAGTTCGGGTAGCAGATCAAGTATGTTTTTTCGTTCACTTTTTTGCCGTGATAATTTCTAACCGCAAAGAAACTCGGAAAACAGGAATGTCAGTACATTACCAATAGAAAAGCCAAAACCAAGCTTCACTTAGACAAGTTTCTCACTTCAAAAGCACTACCGCTCGTCACCACCTCCACTATAGCCGTAGCTATATCTGGCGGCGGGTTTCGAGCGATGCTAATCGGAGCTGGGTTTTTGACCGCCTTAGACGAGAGGACCCCCGGAAATTGCCATTTAGGTGGCATTCTTCAAAGTTCAACCTACATTGCGGGGATCTCCGGAGGCCTGTGGATTGTGGTGAACAACTTGTTGAACGATGATGAGCCTATGGCCGAGAATATTGACAAGCTCGCGTCGAGACTCGAAACACCCGTATTGGAGGGCATGAATAACGTAGACGTTGATCGGATTCGAAAAAAGTTAGATGCAAAGGGCGTGCCGAAGGAGGATGTCCGCTCATTTGGCTCTTTGCGAGAATCCGTCGTGCCTTCTATCCTCTCCACCTTCTTCTCCAGTAGTAATACCTCTGGTACGAAGCGACCTCGTCCTCCAATGAGACAAACGCTTGACTTTTACAGAGACTTGAATATTGAGGTGAGGGCAAAGCGTTTGACCGGATACCCTACGTCTTTGACAGATTACTGGGGCCGTGCTTTGGCCCGGAAAGTGTTTCCGTCTCTAAACAAACACACAGATATGACTCTCTCTTCTATTCGAAACCTACCTTCATTTCAGCAGCATGCCCAGCCTTTTCCAATCGTTAGCTCGGTGGAGAAAGCCCCCGGGGTAGAGGAAAACAGCATTCATTCTCATGTCTACGAATTCAACCCTTTTGAATTTGGCTCGTGGGACTCGTATTTGAATTGTTTTGCCGACACGATGTATCTTGGAACTCCGCTATTAAATGGGTCCAGTCTACTCAAAGCTGCATCTGATAATGCCACCATCTGCGTGATGGGCTACGACAATCTAGGTTTCATCACCGGAACGTCATCCAGCATTTTCAATACCCTATTTGAGTATGTGTTCAACATGATTTTGAGAATGGAACTGGAGTCATCTCAGCTCTTGTCTCGGGTTCTCAAAATGTTTGGCATTACCAACGCCTTACTGTCGCGGGCCAGGCCAGAATACGCAGTGTACTCGCCCAATCCTTTCTATCGAATGAAGAACAGCAAAACCGGCCGTTCTGTTACGAGAAACAAAAAATTGTATTTGGCTGACGGAGGGGACGATGGGCAAAATATTCCCCTCAATCCATTTTTGGTGAGAGATCGAGAGGTTGATATTATTTTTGCAGTCGATATTGGATCAGAGTTGAATAACTTTCCCAACGGCACATCTCTACAACGAACAGCAGAAAGGTATCATACCCCAACCTCTACGCGTGAGACACCGGTATTCATTAGAAACGGGACAAAAAGAAGTATTTTCCCTCGGGTTCCAACTCCAGACGAGTATATGGAGAAATCAGTGCGGCAGTCTCCACTATTTCTAGGGTGCGATATTGAAAACGATTACCCCGAGTTGGGAGAAAGCCCACCAAGCGGAGACCAAGCCGATGACACGTCATTTCAAGTTTGGAAAGACTACACTCCACCACTAATCATCTATACGGGGAATCACAACTACTCTTTTCCTCTGAACACGTCAACTTTCCGCACAGACTATAAGCATCATGAGGTACGTCAGATGGTTACAAACGGTTACAACGTTGCAACCGCAGGGAACAGTTCTGATTACACCAGCTGCGTGGGATGTGCCATTGTCAAGAGAGGCATCGATCGAGGAATTAACAAAGCCGTGCTCACGGAATTTTGTAAAGCATGCCTCAATAGATATTGTTACCGATAGACTGCAGGGTGTCACAATTTTCACGGCGTACGTCATCTGCCACCTCCACGCTTCAGTAACGTATAAGTCTGGGATCACATCAACGGTACAGACCAAGACAAATTATCGAAGTCAGATTTTAAAATGTCCGAGACACTCAGTACAGATGTGGCCATCGACTCGGTGTACATGCTTGTGTGTTGTTTCTTACTTTTTCTGGTTGTTTTGGGCATATCTCTTGTTTATTCGGGATTGACGCAAAGGAAATCATCCTTTACAATGTTAACCATGCCCATCATACTTTCTACTTTAGTCTTGATTGACTGGTTCATTTGGGGATACTCGCTTTGCTATGGAACATCCAAAAACAAATTTATCGGCAGTTTGAAATACGCCGTTTTACGAGAATTGGGTGATGGCAACGGCATGTACTCTACATCGAGAGGCGAAATACTTGCTGAACTACATTTCTTATTTAATGGACTAATGAAAGTGGTCACAGTGGTAATCACTTTCCCTGCTTGCATCGCTGAACGTGGCCGCCTTTTACCCATGCTTGCATTCCTCTTTTTGTGGTCAGCAATAGTCTACAGCCCCGTAACATATTGGATTTGGAACAAAAACGGATGGCTTTCAACTCAACAAAACTATGTGCCTGTTCTTGATTTTGCAGGAGGTACATGCATTCACGTATTGGGAGGGTTCACGGGATTGGTGTACTCTTACTACTTGGGCCCCCGAAACCCCAAGATCCTAATGAACTACAGAAGCTCAAGTAATTTAAACATGGTAATTGGAACAGCATTTCTTACTTATGGTTGGTGTGGCTTTATTGCGGGTTGTGATTTCAAATTCTCTCGCACGTCTTTCATGATTATTATCAATTCTCTCCTTTGTGCTTCTTGTTCTGGTATCGCGTGGTGTCTCATTGACTACTACATTTCTGCTACACCTCTAGAAGGTGATTCAGAGGCCGAAATTACCCCTGACTCAAGCTCAAATGAGAGAGCGATTAACAAGGAGGAGCTTCCCAGAAGAAGGTTCTTCTCGATTATTTCATACAGTTCTGGCATAATAAGCGGCCTAGTCGTCTTCACTCCATGCGGAGGATACGTGAGCACTTCTTCCAGTTTCTGGAAAAGTATTGTTTGTGGTTTAGTGGGAGGCATGACTGGAAACCTTGCTACAAGAGTCAAATATTGGCTCAATGTAGATGATGCACTCGATATTTTTGCTGTCCATGGAATCTGTGGTATAATGGGATCCTTATTGGTTGGCTTTTTTGCAGATGATCTGTATGGATCAAAAGGTGGATGGGTAGAACACCACTGGAAGCAACTTGGATATCAAGTGGTCGGAATTGTTGTCGTTGCAGTTTATGCATCAGTTGTCAGCTTGATTTTGCTTTTCATTGTGGACTTTATTCCGGGACTTCACCTCCGCATCGACAAGGATTTCAACCGGAGGATAAGGCGAGAGCAGGAGGGCAATTTGAATGAAGAAGAGGCGAATATGGATCAAGTCAGAACGGAGTACGAGATGGCTGAGATAATGGGAACTGATTGGTACGAATTTAATGGGGAGTATTCGATGGACTTCATGGAGTTCATCAAAGATTTAAATCCGGGGGACTACGCTGAGGAAATCGAGACCAAGGAATACGAAAGCAGTGATATTGAGTTGACTCGAGACAAGAGTTCCGAAGGGATGAGAAACCGAAATATTTAATATTGCGGCCACGGCTATGTGGCATTCATGGGAAAGGTTATTTAAGGATTAATATTACAACATATATAGGGTATGTGGCTGGATAAATGAATGTACAATAGGGAGTTTCAGCACCATCCCTGAGCAAGTCATACCTGCAAGTGTAACAATGTTCCCATTAGGGTGAGATTGAAACAATCTGGATTCATGATCCGAATAAATACATACTAGTTAAAGAAGAAACGCAAGGCTAGTTCAGTTCCTAGTTGATCTTTCGTTGGCAAGCCACTAGTTTATGAGTCTCATGGTGAGCTCAAACACAGCAAAAGTGGCGCCGTTGGCAGGCGCAGCTCTCAAAATGGTTGGAATGAAGCCCTTGTAGAAGCCCTTGATACCAGTGGTCTTGAATACATCCTTAGCGACACTCAAGGAGCCCTTGTACTTTGGCAGCGCCAAAGAGTCGGTCTGCAACTTGGACTTGATGACGTCAATAGGGTAGATGGCAATCCAAAGAGCGTAACCTGACAAACCACCATACATACAAAGCTTCCAGCCTGGAATGTCGGATCTGGTAATAGAAGGTTTGGTCGCCAACTCTTTGGCCACCAAAGCTTCGTAGGTGGCAAAGTAGATACCCATACCGATACTTTCTCTAACTAAAGTGGGAACCAAGCCTTTGAAAACACCCGAGAACAAACCGTTGGACTTATAGAGCTTGTTGAAGCAGTCGATCGGACCAGAAAACGCTTTGGCATCACCAGTCTGGGTCTGCAATCTAATACGCACATGTTCGATTGGAGAGGCCAAGAAACCGTTTGCAAAACCGGCTACAGCACCGCAGTTGAAGTATTGAGCAAGAGTCAAGGGCTTTCCTCCAGTCTGGCGATCGTAGTGTCTCTTCATGAACTCATTGACAGAAAATTGCACCGACACGCAGGCGCCAACACCAATCAATGGAGTTAAAGCACCTTTGTAGAAGCCACCCAAACCTTCGTTGGCGATAAGCTTCTTGACCACGTCCACAGCGCCCGAGTACACGCCTTCTGGAGCAGATTGCAATCTGACCTTAACGGTATCGAAAGGCTGGCCCACCAACACCTGGGCAATACCACCCATGGTACCTCCGAAGAGGTCTTTGTACACTTGAGTGTTGTCGTGCGTGAGAGGAGGCTCCTCGAGTTCAATACCCATTAATGAAAGAGTGGAGAGATGTGAAAAATGATGTGATAACGGAAAATTTTTGATAAGGTGCGCATTGATCGCCAACAGATACATTAGCGGGGACCGTAACCCGGTGGGTTAATACCTAAATGGGCTATAGGCGAAATTGTGTTTCCCTAACGATTCCGTTTGGCCAAATTAGCCACTCACTTCGAAGACTATACAAACTTTCAGGCTTCCAAACTTTCACCTTTTCAACTGTCTAATCTTTTAGCTGTGCCATTTCACCTTTTCGCCGCAGAGAAAGTGTAAGTGAGGTCGCGAGATAGAATGCTACTGCGGTTACAGAAGTTACTGAGATCGTTATCATTGGTATAGAATACTTCAAACAAAATTTCCAGTCAGAATTTTTTGATTTAATGGAGTCTCTGATCAATGGGAATTCCGCGGTCTGTTATGAGCCGGCCGAGTCACGCCTCATACACTGGAATGTGGACATACAAACGCAGACACATCTAGTGGCCGAGGTAAAACTCTCTTTGCGAAAACATCCAGAACAAACTGGAAGTGGACACAATCAATGGGCCTGCCAATCCTTTGTCAAGCTTGCAGTTCTTAAACCACAACCACTCCGAGAAAAAGTGGATACCGGCAACGGCGAAAGTCCAAATGCAAAGATTGTACATGGTCTCGTTGCCCACCAAGTTGTAGGCCCCGTAAAATCTGACTACGGAGGTCAAAAATGTCCAAGTTCCAAAAGTTCGGGCGCTTAGGTTTGTCACTTCAGTTTGGGGTGCAGACGAGTACACCTTGCGGGTTAGGCTGAGGTCCTTGATCAAGTAGGTCTGGGCAGAGTTGAAAACGGACACCACCGAAATGAAAAGAAGCCAGTGGGGCAAAAAGCCACCCCGGGAGGTGGTGGGAGGAAGGAGCAGAGAAAAGGGGAACATTGGCCAGGAAAGGAAAGGTCAGGAATTTTTCTCAATTTGGTGCGGTGATACGCACTATCGTATACGAGTTTGTCCCGTACAAGGCAACGCCCAACGAGATAGAACGCGAGCCGAATTCTTCCGTCGAGAAAATAAAAACACACGTCGTCATCCAATTACGCGGTAATAATGTGCAATGGAGAACAGTGGTTGCGTGCCTGCTTGGTAAATTAGGTAAAGCGTATTGGAAAATTCATTGCTATAGATGCGCTCGAAAGAGCACTTTAGTGTACGGTAGGGTCCTGTTTTCTCAACACATCGAGAGCTGGGCCCAACAACCGCGTGAACCCAGACTTGCCCAACGTGGCGACAATCACCGTGTCGACCGCCTTGACAGTGGCTTGTCTGGGCAAGTCGTTCAACAACGCCACTTCACCAAAGTACTTGCCCTTACCGATAGTAGCAATCACACCCTCGTCCTTCTTGGAAATCTCACAGGTGCCACTTTCAATGAGGTAGAACTTGTCGCCGGTCTCGCCTTCAGTGACAATATTGTCGCCGGAGTGGTAGATCTCTGTGCTCAACGCATCGGCCAACTTGGATCTCTCCTGATGAGTCAAGCCTGCCAAAACCTTCACGTCCTTCAAGAAGTCTTCGTACATGATTCTGCGGTTGAAGGTGCCCTCTAACAAGATACGGCGGAACGTGGCTCTATCCAACGCCCAGCAGGTGACGTCGTCCGCCGCCACAGCAGTAGCAGCTCTGGGCGAGTTGTACATCAACGCCAATTCTCCAAACGAGGAGCCATCGCCTGCAGTGTTGACCTTGGTGCCGTTCACATAAAAGTCAACAGTACCGGACTCAATAATGTAGAAATAGTCACCCACATCGCCCTGGGTGATGATCTCCACACCCTTGGGGAACTGCTTCTTCATCAACGCGGCCACAACTGTCTGCTTAGATTTGAGGTCCAATTGGCGGAACAAGAAATTCAGCGACAAAGTGCGGGCCAATTCAGCGCGCTGGTCATCCGACAAGTCGTTTACGGGGGGCTTCCACGAGTCACTCTTGAAGCTATCTGGGTTCATTGCCTCAGCCGACACAGACACTCTTCTGTTGGCATTGAACGCCACAGGGAGCTTGTTAGGTTGTTTTGGCGCTGAACGCAAAGAATGGGTGGCAGCAGGGTCATTGGGGTCAAGCTCTTTCAATGGGGAGTCGGGTGCAGTGCTGCCAATGCCAAAGTTCCCCTTGAAGAGTCCTGAGGCGGCGCCAGCCGCCGGCTGGACGCTCTTCTCGTGCGGCGCACTCGAGTGGTCCGAATGCGGATCGTTGTCACCAAACGGAGACTTGAACAGAGGCTGGCGCGTACTGGGGATCACGCCCAAGCCTCTGTTATCCACCGCGACGGAGTCAAGCTTTGGGAACAAATCGATTCCCGCGGCTTTGGCCTTGGCCTGGACTCTCCACAGGTGAACTCTCTGCATAGACAACTTGGTGTTGAAGTAGTTGGCGCAAAATTGCAACACATCGGCAGGATTCTTGGCGAGGATCTCCTTTTGCAACTGGTTCAACTCTTCGGTAGCGAATTGGGACATGATGCTCGAATCAGGGATTGGGAGGTGTTAGTGCGTTGGGTGAGGGAGGTTGCACAGAAATCTAGAATGGGGAGGTACGGGTCTGTGATAGAGCAGTAAAACTGTGGTGGGCTGGTGCTGCAATTGTTGGTCCAGTGAGTGCTTCTGGAGGGAATGAAAAAAAAAAAAAAAAACGGTTTCAATCTGTAGAAGGGATTATCGCCCAGTTCCTGTGGCTATCAGCGACAGGGCGCACGGGAAATATGAGAGGCACGGGTGTTTCGCCGCTTCGGGAAGGCGGGGACTTACACTCTGAGATGGATAAGGGGTAAAGTGGTTACGGGAATAAGGCGTGACCGTGACTAGCGAGGCTATACTACTAATGCCAAAGTCCAGTTCTAGTGTCCTCGCTATTTTGTGCTCTGTTCGCTTACAGACGGTGCAGGAAATTATTGAGGAGCAACAGAGCAACACCAGTAACTAGGAGATCAAGAAAAAGGGAAACTAATCGTGACGGCATTCGAAAAGGCAATTTATTGGCGTCCAACTACACTGGTTGTTTTCTTTTCACTGGGATGAGAGGAGAAGAAATGTGGTAAGTACTACGGGGTCAATCCACCTCGTCGCTGCATGCCACTCCACACTCGAGATTGTCGAGTATGTGCAGGCTGCCAATACAAGTTCCAAACGTTCTTTTTCGTTCTGTCACTATTTTTGATTTTATACAGCTTTACAGTTTTTCCTGTAAGAAAGAGGAACACTATTCAGTAGCTCAGTTTGGCTGCGCTAGTTTTGAGGGGCATGGCGCCATGTGTACGATGTAGAATTACCCCAACCTCCATACATCTCAACTGCGATGTCGAGCAAAATGATCTACTGGGGATGTACGGGTGCATCTTCTGGACACCTATGCTTGCCACCGTTGTTCGGACTCGCTGTGCGGGGCACATAACGGCACACGTGAGGACCGAGGTAATATCAATTACAAAGAAGACAGTGAGACAGTGAGAAAGCGAAAAAAAAACCAGCAAAAACCACAGAAACGTTGAAGTTGCACCCAAATGTGCCAATGTACCCAGATCTACACCCCACCACCGCGCTCAGTCGGCGTCTCACCTCACCGTTTTAGCCCTCACCAATTGGCCACGTCACAGTATTTGTACCTGCACACAAACCGGTCGCGAAACCTTCTTTCAATTTCTATCAACGCGCGCCGACATCTATATATATTTCACGCCTATTCGCACCTGCCGTCTTTTTCATCGATTGCGTTATTCTTACAATGTCGAGGTCTCAGAATAGCAAGCTTTGGATGTCGGGAATTTCCCTCTTCCTTGTCTTGATGTGCGTGGTCATGCCCTTCCTTTCCACCTCTGGTGGTTTGGTTGTTGCTGACGAAGAAGCTGACAACTATGGTACTGTGATTGGTATTGATTTGGGTACCACTTACTCGTGTGTGGGTGTGATGAAGAACGGTAAGGTTGAGATTTTGGCCAACGACCAAGGTAACAGAATTACCCCCTCTTACGTCGCCTTCACTCCCGAGGAAAGATTGATTGGTGACGCTGCCAAGAACCAGGCGCCTTCCAACGTTAACAACACCGTGTTCGACATCAAGAGATTGATCGGTTTGGACTACAACGACAAGGTGGTGCAAAAGGAGATCAAGCACTTGCCTTATAAGATTGTCCAGAAGGGTTCCGCTCCTGTGGTTCATGTCGAGGTCAATGGCGAGGTCGCCGAGTTCACTCCAGAGCAAATCTCCGCCATGATCTTGGGTAAGATGAAGACCATCGCTGAAGAGTACTTGGGAAAGAAGGTCACTCACGCCGTGGTCACTGTCCCAGCTTACTTTAACGATGCTCAAAGACTCGCCACCAAGAACGCTGGTACCATTGCCGGTTTGAACGTGTTGAGAATTGTCAACGAGCCCACTGCCGCTGCCATCGCCTACGGTTTGGACAAGACCGATGGCGAGAAGCAAATCATCGTTTACGACTTGGGTGGAGGTACCTTCGATGTTTCCTTGTTGTCTATCGAGGGCGGTGTTTTTGAGGTTTTGGCTACTGCTGGTGACACTCACTTGGGTGGTGAAGATTTCGACTTCAAGCTCGTGAGATACTTTACTAGAGTGTTCAAGAAGAAGCACGGTATTGACGTGTCTTCCAACCCTAAGGCTATTGCGAAGTTGAAGAGAGAGGCTGAAAAGGCCAAGAGAACTTTGTCTTCTCAGATGTCCACTAGAGTGGAAATTGACTCTTTTGTTGACGGTATTGATTTCTCCGAACCAATCTCTAGAGCAAAGTTCGAGGAAATGAACATGGAATCTTTCAAGAAGACCTTGGGCCCAGTCGAGAGAGTCTTGTCTGATGCCGGTATTAAGAAGAACGAAGTGGACGACATTGTGTTGGTCGGCGGTTCTACCAGAATCCCAAAGATTCAAGAATTGATTGAAAACTATTTCAACAAGAAGCCTTCTAAGGGTATTCACCCAGATGAGGCCGTTGCTTACGGCGCTGCCGTTCAAGCTGGTGTGCTCTCTGGCGAGGAAGGCGCCCATGACATTGTGTTGTTGGACGTCAACCCATTGACCTTGGGTATCGAGACCACTGGTGGTGTCATGACTACCTTGATCAACAGAAACACTGCCATCCCAACCAAGAAGTCTCAAATCTTCTCCACCGCTGTCGACAACCAACCAACTGTGTTGATTCAGGTGTTCGAAGGTGAGAGAGCCTTGTGTAAGGACAACAACAAGTTGGGCCAGTTTGAGTTGACTGGTATTCCACCTGCTCCAAGAGGTGTTCCTCAAATTGAGGTCACCTTCTCTTTGGATGCGAACGGTCTTTTGAAGGTTGAGGCCTTGGACAAGGGTACTGGTAAGATGGAATCCATCACTATTACCAACGACCAAAGTAGATTGTCTAAGGAACAAATCGATAAGATGGTTGAAGAGGCCGAGAAGTATGCTGCCCAAGATGCCGAAGTGAAGGCCAGAATCGAGGCTAGAAACTCTCTCGAAAACCTTGTGCACAACATGAAGCAAAAGTTAGATGAAAACGACGAATACCTTTCGAAGGTCAGCGACGAAGATAAGGAAACTTTGAGCGATGTCATCGCCGAGATCACTGAGTTCTTGGAGGACAACTACGACACTGCTACCTCTGAAGAATTTGAGGAACAGAAGCAAAAGTTAACTGATATCAGCTCAAAGATTTCTGAAAAGGTCTACGGTGGCATGAATAATGAAGGAGGTGCCCAGTTTGGTGACAATGACTCTGACGACTCTGACGATGAGTTTGATCACGATGAATTGTAAATATGAATTTTGTAATGAAGTATTGCTGAAGGTAGTGGTTTTTGTAGTGTGCTGTACCCATTTTATAAAATAATTTTTGAGCAGATATGCCGTACCAAAAATTAACCGGTTGCAGAGTTCTCTGTTCTGTTAAGATGGACACAAGGGATATTAGAAGAGCGTAAAAAGAGGAAGTAGAGCAATATCAAAACTATATTTGATTATCTCGATCATATAATTGAACCTTGGTGATGTCGAGAAACAAAATACGGCAACTCGATATTAAGTCACGTGTAGACTAAATAGGGCCTCAGGTACACCATAACTAAATATCAGAAAAAAAAAGTCGGAAAAAGGACAGGATTAGTATTATGAACCTTTGACTTCCACAATCTGATTTTATTGAATATGTCAAACAGAAAGCTACAGAAGTATGTCTACTATACAGAGAGAAGCCAGTCCGAGAATTGTTGAACCCAAACTGTTTCATATGTGTAACAAAGTACTAACATTATAAGGGAAGTCGAGACCGTCTTCAAGAAAATACACGAAGGACTAGATCTTTTCAACTATTACTTTTCCCGTCATGAAGCTTCAAGCAATGACTCGCAGCGAGAAAAGCTAGAAGGAGATTTGAAGAAGGAGATAAAAAAGCTTCAGAAGTTTCGAGATCAAATTAAGACTTGGCAAGGAAATGACTCTCTAGAAGCAACTATTGCTTCGCTGAAACTATATGAGCATCGAAGGCTTGTCGAAGAAGCTATGGAATGTTATAAGGAAGTGGAGAAAAATTCAAAGATGAAATCGTTTTCGAACCAATCAATCATGTTAGCAGCTATGGACAACGGAGAACACCTAACACCTGAAGTCCAAGAAGCCGTTGAGTTTTTGGATGGTATCATCGAAAGCTTGTCGGAGCAAAATGAATCTTTGGATGAAGAATATGAAAAACTATCACAGAAAAAGATAAGAAAGAGCAATATGCTGGCCATCGAGGAAAGGAAGCAGGAAATTGACACATTCAAATCCAAGAATGATTTCCATATTGAGAGCATAGAGAAAATCACGAGGTATCTCAAGGAGGGTAAAGTTTCCGTTGACCTGATATGGACCGTGCAAGATGACTTGACCTTTTATGTTGAATCGAACCAAGAACCCGATTTCATTGACGACGAAACTGTGTACGACGAGATCATCAAAGAAGCCAAGGATAATAGTGCCAAAAATTTTACTGTCTCGAATGGCGGTGACGATCTTGCTGACACCAGTCTATTGAATGGTCTTCATGATCTGGAACCAGTGGTACCCGAAGTCGCGTCAGACGTTCCTAACCGGAAGCAAACCGCATCTTCGTCTCCTGCCCCACAAGACTCTTCTTCTCATGATGTACCTGCGAAATCTGTTTCTATTGCAGTCGCTACTCCAAAGGGGAAGGAAAAATCGCATATTATCGACACGTCAAGTCCTGCTTTTATCACGACTCTCAAGCCGGCATCAACCCCTACAAAACCGGTAGGAGCATTGAAATGGTCTGTGGCGGCTGGTGGTCACAGCTCGACACCTGAAGCAGCCGTTTCAAAACCTTCAAATAAAGCAGAGGAAAGACCTATTGCAGAGGCACCCAAAGACTTGAAGGCAGTGGAGGAATTTCCAATTCAAAATGAAGAAGATGCTTCGTCTGAGTTGTTATCTCTCCTTACAAAGAACGATGAATACTCTCCGTACTTGGAAGTTTTGAAGAACTCTGCCTTGCCTCAATGTGAATTGGAGCTTTTTGGCGACTTGAACTTATTGAGAGTACCCCCAGGAATTCAAGACTTTTCGGTTTCTTACACCGCCAGCAATAAAGCGAAGGATTCATCCAGATTTTTGTTGAAACCAAAGAAATATAACCCGTTTGGCTCTCTTATTCTGAAGCCGTACCTCCCCCAGGGTCTCTTTAGTGCAGATGCAGAGCCTCAATTCAAACCACCTTTGTTTGTTTCTAAGATCGAGAACTACTGGAACCGTATCAGAGCGAGCAACCAGTTCGAGCAGTTCTTGAAAGAAATTGAGTCTCTTAAGGCACAGAAAACTCCGGAAAGCGCCACCATGATCAACGAGCTTACCATGGTTTTGTTCTATGGCTACTACTATGGGTATTTGCCATTAGAAAATATCATTGCAGAGTCTCTTCTTCACAAGTTGGGATGGGTGCCTTATGGATTGCGGCCGGAGGAGAGTGGAATCCAAACCAGACAAGGACTCAAAAAACAGTTTCAATACTGGTTCAAGCACACAGACGAGTTTGCTGGTTCGGGAAGCATATCATCCGAAACCGGAGATTTCAAGGTGTTCGACTTGTCTGTGTGGGAAATTTACGTCAAGTATGGCGTAAAGTTTGACCATCTGCTTAGTAGGAGTGAACCATGCAAGAGTCTCTTATGAGTTGGACGGCGTGACCCTCTATTTTTATCTATTATTCTCAACTTTGTGTATTCAACATTTTCTCCCCAGTTCACGTTAACAAAGCCCCGATTGTTGAAACCCATCACTGGTCAATATCGTAGACGCTTGGTCCACATCAAAATCACTACTGAGAATCTCAGCTTCGGAAACCAATTTGAGCGAGGGGCCACAACTAGTTACCTGAGTTGAGTTTGTAGCTTCGGTGCTCGCCGAGTCACTGAAGATTGAGCAGAAATTGTGATCCTTATCTTCGAATACTAGCTGGGGCATAATTCCCGTTTCCAAATGGCTGGGAGGCAGAGCCAACACAGAGTAAGCCTTTCCTTCGTAAAAGAGCTGGTCAAGGTTGAATATTTGGAGCGTTGCGGTTTTGATTTGAAACTCGTTTGCTATAGCGTTGAGTGGCTCCAACTTCTCCATTGCAAGAAAGGGAATATAGAAAGCTGCAAAATAGCGCGTACCGCAAGGGTAATATTAGGTGCGCATCAGACATATTTTCTTAGTGAGCTACGGAACAGTCCGCGTGGAAGAAGACACTATCAATTCACACGGGTTGCTGATCACCAGGAATTGTTTTGAATACACGCAACCCACTGAATTTCACAATAGTCCTCTAGTACTTTTTAACAAAATGATATATGCGAGTATGCACAAGAATAGAGTTATACCTGAATTGATAGCCACCCATAGCTGTATTGCTTTTACTTGCTTTCATTTAAAGACTAAACCTATGGGAAGTGTGGAGTGTGATCAAGAGCAACTTACTGGGCAAAAATTACCGGCGGGACAGAATCTGCGAAATTCACAAAAGCGAATACAATTTCATTGTTGAGATGCAACATTGAAATATTTCACAAAACGCTTTAACCACCTCTTCGAGAAGTAGCCGCTACGAATAGGAATTGCAGACAACTTGGAACGGCCGATGCATTGTCGTCAGAAAAGTGTTCAATTTGCTGTAGCAATCCCACAGCAAAATGTGGTAACTTTCCTATCTGCTCTATTTGTAAGATTCAACAGTCTTATTAGTACTCTCATTATGCGCATCCGAAACCAAATATGCTTATCATTACTAGGTCTGAAGATACCCGGTGCGCGCACGACCGAGCCTCGGTTTCAAATGTGGGGAATCAAGAGAGGTTACAACTAAACGGCACTATGGAATACTACTCGTCGTTGGATGCGTCTCAGTTGGACTCGGAAACCCCTACAGTCTTCGAGATAATATCTGCAAATCAACTTGAGGCTCTTCTATCCCCATCTTTGCGGTACATTTTGGTGCACTATGCTCAAAGATACCCAGGCTATCTACTCCGGATTGCAAACCGGTTTGACGAGATCAACCTCGGCCTAAGAACACTAATCGAGTGGTATTTCATGAAATACTGGCGTGGGAGCTTTACAGAGAATTTTTATGGTTTGAAAAGAGTGAGTCAGACGCCACTATCACAACCCAAGTACAATCTGGTGAAGTTGTCACAATTGGCGCCATCTCTCATTGAAGAAGGGAGAAAATTGTCGAAACTTCAGATGTGGATATCTATTTTTGAGATTACTGGCACGTCGTATATTCTGGAAAAGCTAGGATACCAATATGAGTTACTTTACTCCAAATATGCCACAAACCAGCTCGAGATAACCGGAGAAATGGACGGGAGCGAAATTCGAAAAGTATGGATGCAGCGCAAGTTTGTGGAAGTGTACCCATATCTTCAAGGATCTTGGAGAGCTGCCAATTTGTTGACTACTCTCTTGTACTTGGGAGGGGATTTCAAGTCGCCTACCTTGCTTACAGCATTGTTCAAAATCAACTTATCCCGCCTTAATCAGTCGGACTATGCTAGAAACGAGCCCAAACTCGCAACAAAGAAGAACAAACCCAACCGAATAACCCCTCCCACCAATACCGAGTTGGCTCTAAACTACGTTAGACGCAACTTGGTGAAACCTACGTCGACTGCAGTGAAAGTGGGTCTAGGGACCTTTTTTCCTTTGGCTATCTTCTCGTTGAAATTTTTGGAGTGGTGGAATAACTCCGACTTCGCTCACCAATTAGCCAAGTCCCAAAACAATGCCTTGGAAGGCTCAATCCCACCTCCATCAATAATTGCCAGTCTCTCCAAAGTCGAAGCTCACACTAAAAGCATATACAAACTGGGTCCTTTGTGCCCCTTGTGCCATGAAGAGATTCAAAACCCGGCCATCATCGAGACTGGCTATGTATTCTGCTATACGTGCATCTACAATTATCTTAGAGAGTCGCATAAACACCAACGACCAAAGACTCAGCTCAGTGATACAGAGTCGGAAAGTGATAGCGAAGATAACCAAGATGAAGCTGAAATGGGTATTGTACAGAACAAAGACAGTATGGATGAGCTGGAGTACCACATTTCTAAAGGTGGTCGATGTCCAATTACAGGTCGCAAGCTTTTGGGGTGCAAATACAACCCTCTCACGGACGAATTTGACGTCGAGGGTGTAAGAAGACTTATTTTCTAGATTTTTATCAAATTGGATACTGTAAATAATTTAAAAACATACTGGGGAACAAAACCGACCCAAACCATGAAAGTAGTGATACTTCGCGTGCAGGCACTCACAGTTGGTACTCCACGTGCTAAACTAACGAAAACTGCATTTGATCACCATCCATAATGCTGGCAAATACGTTGCAAGCCATTCGCTTTGATAGGGAAAATGTCACTCTAGACATCCTTGATCAGCTTCTACTTCCTTACACTACAAAATACATCAGCGTGAAAACCATCGAAGATGCGTTTCAGGCAATTAAGTTGATGCAAGTTAGAGGTGCTCCCGCCATTGCTATTGTGGGAGCGTTTGCAATTACGGTGGACACATTCAATCATTTGCAACTGGGGAAAAACGATAGGACTGTGAAAGACTTGATCACGTCCATTGACTATTTGGTGACTTCCCGACCTACTGCAGTCAATCTTGCAAACGCATGCAATGAGATCAAAGTGTTGCTCAATAGCCAATTTTCCGAGAACGAAATTGTGAACTACACTGTGTGGCGTGCAGTATTTGACTACTCCGTTAAATTGCATGAAGATGATTTGGCCAACAATTATAAGATTGGTGAAAATGGACTCGCATACATTGTCGAAACCTTGAAGTCGCAGAAGTTCAAAGGTCCATTTTCTATCATGACTATTTGCAATACCGGCTCATTGGCTACTTCGGGCCACGGAACTGCGTTGGGAATTATCCGGACCGTCAATGCGCTGTTGTCAAAGGCTGTATCGGACGAGGAGTTTTGGTTCGAGCATGTTTATCCATTGGAGACTAGGCCCTACAACCAAGGAGCCAAATTGACAACATATGAGTTGGACTATGAGAAGATTCCCTTCACTATGATTTGTGACAACATGGTGACTTCTTTGATCTCCTCCTTGCACAACCAGAAGGTAATCAAAAATAGTGCCGCTCCAGTTAAGTTTATTATTGTTGGTGCTGACAGAGTTGTGAAGAATGGAGACTCGGCGAACAAGATCGGCACTTACCAATTGGCAGCTCTTGCTAGTTTCTTCAACTCCACCTTCACCAAGGACCAGGACAAGATAAAGTTCATTGTCGCAGCTCCCAACACCACGATTGATCATAACACTGAGACCGGTGCTGACATCATTATTGAAGAAAGGCCATCTCACGAACTCACTAGCTTGAAAGGACCTGTTCTCGATTCCGACGGTGCTCCTGGAAAAAAAGAGACTGTGGGAATTGCTACTCCTGGAATTCAAGTTTGGAATCCTGCTTTTGATGTTGCTCCACACGAGTTAATTGATTGTATTGTTACTGAGGACAAGCCAATACAGAAGGTTGACGGTAAATTTCTTCTTTAGTGTCATAGTATAATTCCCATTATGTAAAGCCTGTAAATAACCATAATCATCCTGACTACTTCCGCTGGGTACTGTGTGAGTTTAGTTGGGGATATCAGCTTCAGCAGTTGATGTTGCCCTATCCGACGCAGCCACTTCATCTGCTGCAGCAACCACATCGATCGACCCTGGCGACAGATTGGATGCGAGAATATTTTCGGATGTTTCGTCTGTAGAAATTTTTGCATTAGTTTCAGCCACCGTTGCCTTCGCCAAGTCCGGACTCGACAATTTTGATTCATCATTCAGCCCACCTACCGCCCCTGTTCTGCCTTCAGTGTCCTTCCCCTCATTCGGACGTACGGTCACTTCAACCTTTGTGTGATCCGCAAACCCGGCATTTTCGTCATCCAAGGGATTACCCATTAGATCAGACTCGCTTCCTATTGCAGCTTCACCTTCTGAAGCTCTTTCAGTTGTCCGTTCTTTGTTCATATCTTCTTCCTTTGGAACGGCCGCTTCTCCGCCAGTATTATGGTTATCTGTGGGCTTTGGGCCACCACTGGTGGTTTTTTCTTTACTAGTGAATTCTTCAGGTGACTTCGACTCTACCTTCCTGCTTTCCGTCACGGTTGTTAAACTCGATTCTTCTAACGCTTCTGTGTGTTCATTAATCTCCGTGGATGTCTTTGCAGAAGCCGCGTCTGCAATGGCCCTCTCGTTGGCAATATTGGCCTTCATGACAGCCTCCATTTTAGAGTCTTCAATGGTAGGGAGTGAGTTAACATTCTCCCATATGACTTGACCGGAATTTCCGTACCCCGGTAATTCACTGAGCTTGACTCTAAAGAAATCCACATCCTTCAACAAATTCTGTTTTTCATTGAAGTCCTTGAACTGCGGAAGGTCAATGCAATAGCTTTTAACAAGGAGATTCTTGTAGTTGTTAAAAATTTGCAGTAGGATAAACGAGCATTCAGCTAAGGGCAAATATTTCGTTAGAACTTTTGAGACAGTGGTTGTCTCCCTCACCAAGGTTTCCATATAGGGGTGGCACTGTTGCGGGTGTCTAATTGGGAGAGAAAGATCTATCTTTGTAACCGCCAGGCAGTGGTTCAACGTACGATCATGCATAATAGAAACTAATTTGTCATGTAGTTCCTTGTGATGGTCCCTGAAATGGGTGATGACTTTCTCAATTGTCAAGTCTTCTGGGCCAATTTGATTTTGATTAAAGTCATCTGCAAATATGGGTTTAATCTCAGTCAAAAGGCCGATACAGAATGAAATTGTTTGTATGCATAAAGCAAGATGCTTTGTTGTAATGTGCTTTAAACCAGCTGTCCTTGTTGCTCCAGCATTCAATATTGCCAGTGAAATTCTGGAGTTCATCAATTTAAAGTAAATTAGCATGTTGGCTCTGACGGAGCTAGCTCTGTTTGGATAAATCTTGATGATCGTTAAGTAATCTCTCACACTATCAACGACGCCTAGAAGCATTTGTGGGACAAGAAATCCTTGGGACTTAATTCTTAAGCGCTCGACCGGTTCGGATTGAAGCATTTCCGGCTTCTTGTCTTCGCTTTTTTGAGCATCTTCTTGATAGAAATTTAAAAGCTCGAACCACTCATGCCCATCGTATCCTCTCTCGCCGCCACTGTCAACGTACTCAGCAAAACCAATGATATCATCTAATACTTTCTGGCTAGCTTTGAGGTTGTCCAGTAAAGTATACTCTCGCCAAGTTTCTTGATCACAGATTATAGCCAAATTTTTAACTGCATTAGAATGAAATCTGTGAACGAAGTAACCAACATGGTTCTTGACCCACTCGGTGAGAGAGCTACCGGTAGTTGTTCCGACGAACCCAGGGTTAATCGCCTCACACTCCAGAAGATATGCAGAAGAAATCAGGAACAAACGTAAATATTTTTCAACAGGAAGGTCACCAATTTGCTCCAGTCTAACGTTGAGGATCTTGACCAACCTAATCTGGGATAATTCAATCGCTTTGTTGATTGCACTAGTGATGTCCAATGACATCACATCGATGCTTTCAGTTAACGAAGAAGAGAGGGATGAAAGTGACAAATCAAGTAAAAGCTTTTGATGAATGGTTAGTCTTCTAAAACATTCAGCCAAATTGACATAAATTGTAGTCATCATGCGAGTGAATTCATCCAGCGACAAGTTTTTGATGTTCAGAGAAAGCGAGGAACTTGCATTTGTTGCGACATCTGCTTGCGATTTTTCACCGTCATACACTGGAGATTTGTCTTTTACGTTCAGGCTGGGTTCAAGAATAGATTCCAGCTTGCCTGAAGGAAGACTGTTTCTTATAATCGATTTGACTTCGCTAGTGACTCGGGACTGGTACTCGGAAAATGCATGGGTGATAAATCCTGACTTGGATAAAGTGTAGATAAAAGCTTGGAGTTTTGTTTTTGTTTTAGGATTTACATCCATAAACAGTCTGTTAACGAGCTTGTCTTGGTATTTTTGGGAGCGATTCACTGCCACATAAATACGGTTCAAAGTATCCTGGTGAGGAACGGATCCATAATGTAAGCGTAGATCTTGAAGTAACAATTGCACAAATTCCTCACCATAGTCTTGGGCACAAGAAAGTTTGAGATCTTGCAACTCTCTTTGCACATTAGTTAGAGCGGGAAGCTTTCGAAGATCGACAAGAGGATACTGAAAAAGAGGGTAAGAATGCATATTTTCTGGATCTTCATGGTCTTTGCTTTCAATCCCAGCAATGAGATCTTCGATGACAAAAATGTCTTGTAGGCACTTGAAATTGCTTCCTTGTTTGTAGTGAAGCCTGGCATCTGCGTATCTCGATAATATTGCCTGGATCTGAAGAACTGACGATTCTAGATGGTTAACACTCTTTCTTTCGTCGAGCAAATCTAAAATCTTTGAGCCAGCCTCAGCTTGGCCCTTCTCGATGTCTGTAAGCTTTTGTTTAATCTCATTGAAGTTCTTAATGCTTTCCTGAGATATTTTCTCAACCTCTTCGATTTCGCCTAAGGTGCTGAAAAAGGAGTCCGATGTTTTTGAAATTTCCTGAATCAATTGCACCTCCACCATATCTAAATATTGCGATAACTTTTCTTGAACTGCTGAATCATTAACCAAGTGAGTGGTAAAATCATCTTGTGAATCCCCGTCAGGAAGAAGCTTTGAATTTTCCATAACTTGGCGGAAAATCCGCGGATCATCCAAGCGAAAATCCGGATCTTCAAACACGGCAGGTATCGAGCCCACATCTTTGTCAAGCGAAAGTTGCATGTCTTCGGAGTTCGAATCACGTTCAGAATCAACTTGTTCAGAAAGTTTAGATAACATATCTTCGGTAAGCGACTTGTAACTCAGTTCAAAGCTCTTGTAGTCGCTGATTGTGTCTTTCACTAGCATCTCAGTCAAATCGGCATTTGAAACTTTGCTCTTCAATGACAGTAGCACAATTTGAGGGATATCATCGGTAGAAGGCTTCATCAAGTGAGAAATAACCGTTTTACCCCCATTGATGGTCACTTGGTTCTTGAGACCACGATGCATTCTCAATCGGGCAACGTCTGATCCAACAGTCAATCCAAATATGGAGTTGGGACCCAATGGATGAGAGGAGCTGGAAGTTAATTCATCATCGACCGCAGATCCTAGCTTCAAGATATTGAATGCATTCATAACGCTTGCACTACCGTCCATGCTACTTCGCATGCTGGAGAAAACTGATTCTGCGGTTTTCTTGGGAACATTGGAAGATAAGTCAGAGGAAGACACAAGATCTTCATTCAAATTCATTGCGGTATCTACCGATGCCGTCTCAAGTGCATGGTCATCCTCTGCCTCTGACATTATTACTTTCGGCGTATATCTATGTATACACGGGAATTCGCTAACTAAGATTGTGACTGTATGCAGTCGAAAGTAAATAGGGCCAGGCTTAGGGCGAGTGCAGCTGTATTTCCTCTAATTCGTGTATTAGGGAATGAAAAGATTATGTTCTAGCTGACTGGATTTCTGTCTGTGATGCAAAGCTCATCACTACTTATATTTCCTGGAAGTACCTGCTGAGAACCACACCGCATGTATCTCTCTCAAGGTCAATCGGAATCATCATATTCTATTTTAATATCCCTTTATTTGCTTCATTTTGAGATTTTGCTTCAACTTATTATGGAGTTAGTAAGTAATATCGGGCATATTTAAGTCGATGTTGGTTATTTCCACGGTATCCCAGCCTCGTGTGGCGTGCACGTGACTCGGGTCACTATAACTAAATTTGCGATTGACGTTACTAATCATCATTCCACATTTTCCTTCTTCACCTAAAATGTCCCAACCAACCCAAACAGAGAAGCCTAAGCCTTGCTGCGTTTGTTTGGATGAGAAGAAAAACAGAGATGAATGTCTTTTGTTCAACGGCCAAGAGAGTGGCAAGTGCAACGAATTGATCAATGCCTACAAGACATGTATGAAAGGCTTTGGCTTCGAGACCAACTAAACATGCGGAGTAAAGAAAACTATTCCTGAGGGTGATGTATATATTTATGGCCCATGCCCTGGTCAATAAATTCTAGATTCTGTATCATCAATTTGTAGCCCCATAATCCGTTTGGTCGTTTCTATCTGGGTGGAGTCTGTTGGTTTGGTCTCCCTTATGTGAAACTCCACCATTATTTAAATTGCCGACAAATCTTCCTGTCTCAATCTCCAGAGCGGTGGCAAAAAGTCTGTGGTGATGCGTTTGAGAATACCTGATGTTGGCCTCGTGGAGCACTTGGTTCTGGATGAAACTGTCCACCAACACTAACTGCAAGCAGTTCATAAAAACAGGAACAATGAACATCACGACAAAGATCTCAAACTCATTGGGGTAGTCGTTGAGCCACACTAAGAGAACGTGGCTCGTGAACCACAAAAGTTGGGATTCAAAGCATTCGAGGATCCCATAAAGAATGAATTTTGTAATCATTAACGAGCCAAAGTAAACCGCTAGTTGCTTGAAGTAAGCTCGTACCGACGGTTTGCGAGGATCGCTGCCATATTGGCCACTTTCAATCTGCGTGATGTGGAAGTACTCCTTGCAAACCCAACTAACCCAAGAGAATACTAGATAGAGTATATAAACTCCAATAGTACAGTCCAGCACAATACTAAGAAAGTACCAGTCACATGGATCACCCAGACATCCATCTGAGTCGCAATCTTCGGAGGTTGCAATCATATTTGGTTGAGCTTTCATGATCGATAGTAGCAAGTTGAAAACATGAACGCCAAATGCACCAATAACTTGTTTTGAGACGTCAAAAAACCAGATTCGCCATGATCGCCTCACAGGGTACTCGTAGAAACGCTTTATTATGAGAGACAGCATGCAAAGTAAACCCAAAAACGCTTGGGTAAGAAGAGAGAAAGTGCCCACGAGCTCACACTTACCATCATCATCATCAGCAACAGGGGCGGACTTCTTCAAAAAGAGAGCCACGGCCAAGATTTTAAGACTGCTTTCAATAAATTTGGGAAGCATTCTCTGAGGTCAATAATGAGGCTGCTCCACAGCAATAATCTATGACTGGTGTAGTGGTGTACTGATGTACCCCAGATAACCGTTGGCACAGGGCACGTTTTCTGTGCCATGGGGCTCACCAAAAGTATATTGCAAAAATAAATGCAGAAGCAGATGCAGTCGAAGTATACATGGCAGCAGAAGCAATGAAGAAGACGAGGTTTCCGTCCTGAATTTCTGCCGTTCTTACAAACCGAAGTCATTTAAAAATGCATTGAAAACTATTAAATCTCACGAGCACGTAGTGGACCTTCAGTTCGCGGAGCACAGCAACACGACCTCCTGGGGTAATTTTTTTTTCTTTTCAAAATTTTCAGTTTAGCTTTTATGGTTTCCTGTTTCGTTCTCCATTTCATTCTGGTTTCTTTCCATTGTTCACGCTCCGGTTTGTCGGGCGAGTGTTCGGTGCCCGTGCGAAACAAGGCGATCTAAGTTTTTCATCACCTAGGAGAGTACACTGTGGGCAAGTGAATCGGACTCAGTGTGAAATCTACGAGCTCAACTTCCCTTATTCCACCCGCCGAGAAAGTTAGCCATCGCCAGACCTACTTTATGCTTTTGGCCCTGGCCCGAGTCATCCTCTGTCTGAGTTGGCACTGAAATACCATTACGGCCTGCGACTTGATAAAGTGAGGCATATACCTTAGCATTCTTTTCCGCAGAAGCAGGCAGAATGACATCCTCGATAAACTCGTCCTCCGATTCAGAGTCTGAGTCCAACATAAACCCTTTGCGAGGAGTTTGCCCAGATGGAGGAGGAGGCGTTGACGTTCCCAGGAATGCATTGGCAGACGTAGTGTGTGGAGGTAATGGAGACGTCTTCTTTTGAACCGGCGGAGATTGTGCTCCAGCTAACGACAGAGATGAAGGGGTCCGAGGTTCAGGCGCCTTAACATTAAAAAAAGCATCTGATAAGCTATTGCCGCCCGACGCTTTGGTCATGCCAGAGTTTAAAAACTGATCTGCAAGAGAACTCGAGGAATGTGGCTGTTTCGAGAGGGAAGTGGATGAGTACCGAGGATTGATGGCTGATATATGGCCCTCCAGCGGTTGCGAGTCCAAGGTGGGATAGTTTTCTTCTCCTGACATGTGCGAGTGTGCTGCAGTCAACGAGTGCCCAAAAACCAGTTGAGCTAATGACTGACTGGAGCTTTTCGCGTTGATGGACAAGCCTCCTTCTTCATCTGAGTCCGAGTCCGAGTCATCCAGCGCATCAAGCGAAAATGGGTTAGGTCTCACCAGTGGGTTGGTGGCTGAGTTTTCAAGCGACGAGATAGGTAATCTGTCCTTTTCTCTGCTGTATGGAGCAGCAGATGCCGTAACATTTTCAGTTACCGGGCTCACAGGAGTATTTTCAAAATGCTGAATATCATCATTCTCGATAATCTCATAGTCGAAATTAGAGCCGAGCGCGATATTTTCTGGCACATCGACCACATCCGGTGCCTTTTTCGAGCCGTAAATTGCATGGTTTGGATCCACTTGATATACCGTATTGTAATCATAGTAGTAATCATATCCTCTGCTAGTGCTGTTATCAACATTGTGAGACAAACTAGAAGTGTAAGGGTTGCAGTCATCACTATCTTCGTCCGACGATCCGTAATTTAATGTGGTTGGCGGCAAAAGATGGATTGTTTTGTACACCTTTGAGTCGGATGAAACCGGCTCGCTGACATCACTTTGATCTGCGTCCTTGGTGGTAGTTGATGTTAATCCTGGAAGTACCAAACCAGCCACGGATGCCGAGGATGGTGACCTGACCTTCAAGAAGAATCCGCCTTCGTCATCTTCATCGTCATCTTCTTCATCATCACCGTCACTATATGACTCATTGTTTATATTGCCACTAGCACCACCCTCATACGTCTCATAAATATAGCTCTCATCGTCGCCGTTGTCGTAATCATCGTCGTACTGGTCGTCGTAGTCGTAGTCACTATTATCGTCGGAGAACTCGTCCACAGCAATACACTGCTGTACCTCGTCGTTGAAATGAATATGGCGCGGTTCTTTAGCGGTCAGCAGCTCTGCCACAGCATCTGAAGTGGGCTGCTGTTCTGTATTGGGAATTTGCTTCAATTTCGCAGACAAGTCTGCTAGAGCCACGGGGTTTTTGCTGGCCAAATCCACTTCACTGTTGTTGCGGGAGCCCGCACGGGAACCCTGTGTTGAATAGTTCTTATACTGGGAGTTGAGCTTCGCGGAAATGAGGTTGTAGTCAAAGTACTCGGGAGGTTTTTCCGAATGGGCGGACTTAGCATTTCTGGACTGGGCCTCGGCATCCTCGCGTCGTAATTGCTCCAGTTCTGAGCGGGCAGTGGCCACTTCCAACTTTAACAAATTCAGGTGGCTAATCATCATGTCTTGCACCGTTCTCTTCTTCAAGATGGGTTTTGGGCCGTGCTTTTTACGGGCAATGGAGATGTCGCCGGCCACAATACTGGAAGCAGTACCGGACTTACAGTCGTCATGCTGGGTGCCATTCTCATGGTCATGATCAACGTCGTTATCATCATCATCCACGATGGGGCCATAGAGCCACGTGACATCACTCTCCTTGGACCAGTTGACCTCCTCTGGAGAGATGGTTTTCAAGTTGGACCTTTTCTGGGCCCAGGTTCTCCAACTGGCATTTTCCAACCGCGCAGCGTTGGCCACGTCCTTTCTTCTCAGAATGACATACCGCCACGACTTGGAGATATCGGACACATCCCACTGGTGGGACAAGTAGTCCACGTGCCTCGACGGCTCGGCAACCAAGTCGGTGTCGTCATAGGGAAGAAGATCTGGGGACGCCAGAAATGCGATAGTTGGAGATGTGACTTGCGGTGAGTCGCTCTGGAGTGAATCGTCCTTGGTCGTTTGAGAACTGGGCGGCGAGTGGATTTCAGTCCCGGTAGGGAGTGTGGGGGACGATGAGGGCGCGGCTGCGGCGTCGTTTTTTGCCTCAATACGCTCCTCCTGTTTCTCCGGGTCGATGAACTCATCCAATAAACCTAAGGAGCGGGTTCTTTTCAACTTGAAGGTGGTGTTCTCAAAGTGGTCGTCGTCTTCGGCATCAATATGCTGCGACGTGGTGGCGCCGCCGGTGAACACCTCCCCCGAATTGGCATTATACGACATGGGGCGTGGGCGGTTCTATTGCAGTGAAGTTCCAACCAAAGCCCGGGGAACGAAAGGGGTGAGAATGGTAGCCGGGAGTGGGGTGCAGGGTGATTGCGGAGCAGAAGGCAAGAGCGAACAGACGATCACAAAAAATGGAAGCGAGGAGCTTGGTCAACGGCAAATCGCAAGCAAATATGTCTAGCGCCCGGTAGGTGGTAGTTTTCTGCTGCGCAAGTGAGGAAGGAGAACACAGATGGAAAAACAGGAACAAACAGTAGGCAGAGAAAGACAATGTTGCGATGTTTTTGATCAGCCGGTCCGACAAGTATAATCAAGAAGCGCTTGTGTGGATGGGGTCAAATTATTGCTCCTGGGAGAGACAAAACATGGAGACTTGCGAGTGGAAAAGGTTGGTTTACGTGGAAGTGGCACCCGTACCTCCCGGGATCTCAATCCTCGTTTCGGTTTGTCCAAACCTTAGCGGAGCTACACCCGGCGGGTAATTAGGCGATAAATTATCACCGCTAACAGAGTTGCGGTAGGCTCTACAATGGCAAACGGATTAAATCTTCCCCTCAAATTTAAGAATGTCTTGTGGTTTCCGGTTTGTGGCGGTTGTGCATAGCGGCATTGTAATCTGAGAGCTATCAAGGTTAATAACACAATTGACTCCGGCCGCACGTGAGACACCCGAAAGAGGTAGCTGGTGCAAGCCACCCGGAGACAGACATTTCCCCGCTGGTTTTCAATTCTACAGATCATTATACAACCGGAAGTATTATGCCGTCTCTACGATTATTTGCCACCACTGGTGGGTCATGATTTTGCCTCTGTTAAGCCTAATGTTCTCTCCAGAGGTTTATCCGATTTTCTCCGATTCATTGCGGTCACTGCTCAGTGCAGTATACCCCACATATTTTTGGAGGCGCGAAAAGGAAAAAAATGATTTCGCCCAGGATCGAACTGGGGACGTTCTGCGTGTTAAGCAGATGCCATGACCAACTAGACCACGAAACCATCTTGATAAATTATCCGCATTTGGTATACTAGACTACTATGTCCATCACCGGATCAAATAAAGGGTGTTCTTTTTGCTACCCAAAGTACAGGCAATCCATCCTTCACCTACAGGCTCGATAGAAATATATGTCTTGAGATATAAACGTTGTACCTCTGGACAAGATGCAAATGCTATTAGTAGCCCACTGCCCAGCTACCGCTTGTGGTCACCCTATACTTGAGATCTGTGAAGTATTCCCACGAATCTTTGCGCAGAATCGGAAGGTCGTCAAAGTCCTCGACTTCGTAGCTGCGAGGGTGGTCAATGTCACCACTCAAAAGACTGTGGCGCTCGGCTGCTGCAGACGCAATCGTGTACTCGTCTTCGATCCACGCATTGCCAATGTACGAGTTTTGGTTTGTGTCCCATCGTCTTACCCTCGCTGCGCACTTGCGGTCGCACTCACTTTGCGGAACCCACAAATTGAGATGCATGTTATAGTCATGGCCGTGAAACAGAAGCTTGGTGAAGAAGTCCGAGCCGTACTTCTTGGCCAAGATCGACAGGGTGTTGTTGGGGATGTAGGCCGAGGCCCCTTCAAAGTACGAGTGGCGGATCGGAAGCAACTCTTCGAGCGAGTGCCAGTTCCAGTTCTTGCAGTGTACCATGTTGGTTGCCAGCTGGGCTTGCTCTTTGGCCGGTGGGGTGTGGGGCGTGTGCGAGACGCCGCTGATGTCAATGTAGAGGCCTGTGTTGATATCGATGAAGCGCGCGTCAATAAAGTTGCGCCCGTTGCCCTGGCGGATGTAGGTGGGTGAAACCTCAAACAAGTACTTGGCGTTACCGTCACGCGGGTTTTCGATGATGAGGGTAGAGTTGGCCACGCGGGCGAGGCGGTCGAGCTGAGCGATGGGCATCTGCACATCAATGTCAGTGTCCCACGGCATGTTCATGCCGTTGTAGGCCCAGCCCAAGAGTGAGCCGTAGTTGATCCACGAGTTGACGCCGTTGGCCTCGGCAAACTGAAACCACACCCGCAGCATGTGATGCAACACGCTCTGGCGCTCGCGGTTCGACACATACCGCTTGAAAAAGGGAAACGAAATGTGGTGTGCCCGGCCCGCGACGATGTCGGTATATATCCATGGGTACTTAAAGAAGCGGTCGGCCGTCTCCACCTCCGCTGTTGCCGTTTCCAAAAACTGTAGGTAGCGCGTCTGTTCGGGTGCAATAGTGTTCTTGGTGAGCTGTTTCCGGAGGGTGCGAATGGAGGCGTCCGGGTCGAACACAAAGTCCTGATGCGGGATGTCCACCACCGGGCGCATGGGCTGGTACGGGAGAAAACGGAAAGAGGACCCGAGCGAGGCGTTACCAATTGCATCGCACCGCGCCATCTCCAGCACCACCGCCAGCTTGGGGATCTGCTTGTGCAACGCGCTGCGGTGGATTTTTTGGCGGCCCGCTACCGGAACCTCGATGAAGCCCGAGTCGGTGGCGGCCCAGATACGGCGCGGTGCCGATTTCACGCTGTAGAGATTAGCCATTGCCCGGAGCACCTTGGTGTGGAACGACTCCATGAAATAGGGATTGACAGAGCCATAGCGGCGAAGGCGGTCGTCTGCACCGCCGTCCGGAAGCGACTCGCGGTATGGCTGCAACACCATGTCTCCCGGAGACAAGTCCACCCAATCATCCCAGTGGAAGTAGATGCCCTCCTGGTTCCCGATGGCAGACACGGGGGATTTCTGGCCGTAGTAGCCGCCGGCAGACAACGCATGGATGTAGGAGTAGATGCAGAGGGAGATAGACCGCGGGTTGAAGGTGGACTTCTGGTGGAGGGTCAAGGTATAGGCGTCCAACTCTTGGTCGGGGATATCTCGGCAGAGCACGCGGACAAACGATAGAAGCGCGATGGCGATGGCGGCAACGGCTAGTAAAAGGCGTCGCTGGTAATATTTGGGAAGCATCGCGGGGCGTGGAGTGAAAGCAGGGGTGGTTGCCGCTTTCGTGAACGATCCCGCTGGGTGGAGGTGACGGTTTCTGGTGTGATTCAACGCGGGAGGGAAGCCAGGGGAGTGGGCTGCAAGAAGGAGGCAGCGCAGGAAATGGAACAAGCTACGACGAAGCAGCGGGGAGGTGACTGAGGAAAAGAAATGCAGATGGAAAGTGCGGTGTCAGAACAAATCGAAAATGTGCCGGATAGATTTCACTCTGTGGTGAGATTACAGTCAGTGGAGGCGGAGTAGCAAGTCACCCGCGCCTCATGCCTACAACAGGTGCCTTATCAGTGGGTGACGTCAGGGGTACACACAAACAAATAATTTGGCCATCGCTACACCTCGTGTCTCTCTTCTTGGTCTGCACAATCTCCCCGCTGGGAAATGGCGGATGCGGTGGATTTGTGGTCGGGCCAAAAAACACAATAATGCTGCACGGTTGCTGCGCAGTGCAGGCGGTGCGGCTGACAACCCATGGCGGTGGTGCACCTAACCTGCGAGAAAAAATCACCTTTGCGTGATTGGGTGCGGAGGCCGTCTTCTGTGGGGAGAACAGGCGGAGATCGAAGGTTTAGACAGCGGCGGGCATCCCGTATCTTGAATTGCGTCCGGATGCTGGAATCGGACTACCTCTAACTAAGGGCTGAGCCATTTTTAATTAGCGCACCCCTTGCTTCCAGTTCGCGCGGAGAATGCTCGGAGTGTATCGTTGTGGGCGCAGGTACAAATTCCGCCGCCGCGAACCAAGAATGTATGACGATAGAGGAATCGGATGAAGATGGCGGCTACGCAAACGCGTCCATGCAGCCAGCCTGGATCTGTTCGTCCCAATTGCCAAAATACTGATGATTGGTGTTTATTTGAAACATCTTATAGCTAGGCAGCACCGTCTCTACCGAAACGGACTGGATGGCGGTCGGAGACTCCGTGAATCGAGGGTACTCTTTGACAGGAAAAATTTCATTTGTAGGGGAGTTCGGACCTGGTCGTATGTAAGCTACCACTCGTGTCAATTAATGGCTCGTCCAAAAGCGTATGAACTGTGCGTTAATGGCACTGAAACTGACATCCATACAAGGACCAGCTCATATTCTCATACGAGCATATCTGGCCTGTTAAAGGTATACACATTTATAGCTGTGCCTTCCGTTTTCTCTCCGCAGCCAGAGCTGTTTGCTTTCATTAAAGATCTCGCTTACGGATACCCTTGTGTTTGTGCTATTGACCTGCGCCCACATCGGATAATGTGCATGAACATAATTGGCTACGATCGTGAAAATAGCTCTTCCACGAAAAGTTGCAGGGATTGATTGTAGCTAGAGCGCCTTTCCCATTGTATTGAAGCGCTGATGTTAATTGTTCTCGCCATTCATGTGCTCTGGGTTTCATTCGATCTGAGTTGAATGGAAAACCTCTCTACATGCATACGTGCATATGGCGTTTTGACACATGCCGGGTGTATATACATTAATTTCGAAAGTTCACCTCACGTATTTTCCACAATATCTTCCCTATATTCCTTGATTCAGCTAAAACAAATTCGATATACGTCTTCGAAATTTTCTCTTGTCCTTTTATCATTGATGCAGAAAATCGCCAGAACTCTTTAACCTAAGAGATTTTAATAGCCTAAAAGAGTGGTGCTAGACAGAACCCTAAATTGGGATGCTAAAGCATTTGCCTGGCATAATATTCCATAATACTCCATCAAATTGGACTTCTTGGACATAGACAAACAAAACTTCAAAATCAATGATGAGTAATTGGTGCAGTGCCTATCAAAGTTCTTTTGCACTTGCCGTTCCAATGTACACATATTGTTCGTGGTAATTCTTTCGAAGAATTATGGTACCCAATAATACTTCAATTACTAGCGATACTCGTTGACATCTTCTTCTGCCTTGCAGTAACATCAGGCTACAAGCTTACAAACGTAGAAAATTTAAGAGCAGAGAACGCGGTCGCGAAATTGTGCGATATACTTACTGGGTGCAATTTATGAATTCGTGAGGATACTTGCGGTACACATGGGGTTAATACTCGCTCCAGTTTTTGCGCGTCATCCACTCATCATCCACGCCGAGAAGTTTTTCATCGAGACTCTGCTGGATACTGGGGAACATCAGCGGGTTGCACAGGCGGCGTTTTTCCCGCGCGATGCCCAGGTGTGACCCGCGCCGGAACGGTGGAATGTACTTACCGTCGCCGTGCGGCGCCAGGCCCCGTCGCGGGGCCACGGTGCACCCCGGGTCCATGGGCAAAGTATAGCCCGCGAGAAAGTCGCGGCGCGAAGAGTCCGTGTCTGTAGCGCTCGACTCGTGCCCACCGACATCTTCCAAATGAAACATGTCTTCATCAAGATTAAGATGGTCAATCTCCTCCACGAGCAGCGAGATGGCGGGTGATTTCGGCAGGCGCAAAAATGGCGGCACGTACTTTCCGGGGCTAGGACCGTGCGAATTGCCAGTGTTGGATGCAAGCAAAAGTGCGCCCGTGCTAGTGGCGGCCAGCATGGGCACCGACAACGCCACTTCATGGCGCGAGCGACGCTTGCGGTTGGTCATTTTACGCCGCGCATCGCTGGAAGTCATGCTGCCACCGTGGCTGGGGGCGGTGTATCCCGACATGGCGTGGCCCAAAATGGCATGACCCGAGGGTGCAGGCGCACCGGCGGTGTGGGTGGAAAGCGTGGGCGCCACTGGGTGGCGTTTTTTCCACGACTGGCGCTTGCGACCACGGCGGCGCCGTTTCTGGTCTTTTTCGCGCTCCTTGTGCTCGCCGTACTTGTCCATGTAATGATTGAACACGCTTCGCGGGGTGAAAAAGTCCTCGCGCCGGAACCGCCCGTTGTTGCCGTTGTTACCATAATTGACACTGTTGCCATTAAGGTGGCTGCCATTGTTGCTGTAGCCATTGTTGTAGCCGTTGTTATTGCTAGTATGGCTAAATGCGGCACGGCCGGCACTGCGTGTGTACGACGCTACCCCAAATGGCTTCCGCGTGTTGCGGAGGCGCCCAATGGGGATGGGCTCTGCACCAGTATACAGCAGCCGCAACGCATCCGCGCGCCGGTTGTATGGCATATCTGGGGGTGCATCATGCGGGCCAACATCGTCGGCGTCGTCAAAAACGTCGGCAAAGTGGGCGCGCGCCTTTGGCTGTTGCGCCGGCTCCATTTTTTCTGTATCGTCGAATGGCTTTGTGTACCGTTCAGGGAACGACTCGGAGTACGCTTCCGAAAACGGTTTGTTAAACAGCTCATTGTATGGCTTGAACCCTTCGTTGAACGTTTCAGTGAACGGTTCGGTGAATGGTTTTGTAAATGGCTCTGGGTACGGTTCCTGCTGCTCGTCGTACGCCTTGGACTCGGCCTCAGTATCCGCCTCTTCGTCCTCTTCGTCGCTGTGTGTGGCCCAGTACTCTTCATCGACGGTGAAATACTTGACCTTCTCCAATTCAGCCCGTAACCCAGGTAAGTCACGGTTCTGGGGATCAAGTGTAAGACATAAGCGCAACACACTGAACATGTCGCCACTCATGACGGAGAAAAAATCAAACAAGGCCTCACGGTTGGCTGAAAACTGCAAGAATCGCTTGTCGGTGTAGTTGGCAGCTTTGAACGGGTTCTTGTGAAACACAAGCGTCAACAAGATCACACCCACCGACCAGAGGTCGATCTTGGCCGCATCGTAGCTCTCCAACTCCGGGTCGAAAAGTTCCGGAGCCATGTACCGCTCTGACCCGACGTCAAACTCGCTCTTGTTGGTGATCACCCGCTGTGTGGTGGCGAGGCCCCAGTCACAGATTTTGATGGTCCAGTCTTCGGTGATGAGAATGTTCTCGGGCTTCAAGTCCCGGTGGAACACCAGCTGCCCATGGCAGTACTCAAGGGCATCGAGGATTTGCCCAAACACATCCTTCACGTCCTGCGACGTCGACGGTCCGGTATCGCTCTGGATCGCCTCGTACAAGTCGCCGCGCGAGCAGTACTCAAGCACCAAGCACGAGTCAAAATGGTCAATAAGACTGGTGATATTGGTGTGCGAGCCCAAAATCTTGTGGATGCGGATTTCTTTGGCTGATTCTTCGCATAACGCATTGAGAATCGACACTTGTGTGTGAAGCTGCGAGCTGTCCACATTTGACCGGAGCTTGGCCGGCGACGACGTGGCTCTTCCGGTGGCTTTAGACTGCTCACGTAATGTTTTTGCGCGGTTGTAGTTGACGGGGTAGATGTACTTGACCGCAACCAAGGCATTGTTGGCCTTGGTGTCTTTGGCTAGGGAAACGAGACCGTAGGAACCCTCAGAAATGTCTGCCACCTTGGAGTAGCGCTCATTCAAAAGGCTGCCGTGATTGTAGCGCTCGTAGGCCTCCATGATGTGGAATGATTAATGGGTACGATTAATCGGAAAATGCAGTATAAATGCTACGACCAGTGGGAAAGGTCGGAAAACAGCAAACGAAACAAAATGGAAATGCAGGGGGAAACTGAATAAAAAAAAAAAGGATGCGAGTCGCCGTTCAAATATTTGGATGGTATTGAACTATAGGGCTTTTTTATCGGCTGTGGACATATACGCTGGGGTTAATGAGTGGGAAACTGACAATATGGGGTAAACCAGGTGTGGCGGAGCACAGCGGAAGAACCAGATGGGGAAAGGAGTACTTTGCCTGTCAAAATACTTCTGGTCTCGGCGTCTGCAGTTAGTCTTTTCTAACAGCGAAATCTTCTTTCTTTCTCTTGGGGTTGTGCTTCAACTGGATTCCGTGGTTTTTGACGATTCCGTGTGCGGGTATTTCGATGAGTTTCTTTGGTGTGGGAGGTACGGGTGGAGGCTGAAGCCCTGGCACGGCGCTAGACAGAACTCAGCCTGGGTCCGATACAGTTTGCCGGTGCCCAGAATTACCCAAGGTTTTGGTGATGCTCTAAGTTCGTATTACTGTGAGGACAAGCTGTTGCAAATTCGGAGATTGCAGGCTGTTCGTAGCTAAGGCGACATTCCAGAAATACGTCATACGCTGGTTATGTACCTGGCAGATCCACCACACATTTGTGCACCCCGCTCAATCTACAGTACTCATCCACCATTAGCTTTAGTTTCCACTGCGATACTTGTTATGCCAACACGCTGCGATGTATTGCGCGACCAATTGTGCGAATATCTGTGCTATCTAATCCAACATTCTACACATATTTCACAGAAATTGGTGAAGTCTATTTTCGGTAGTTTTCCACTTCCTCACGCAGTGCGCAATTCTACAAAATTGATCCAAACCCACGGTGCATACAAAACATACCAACACCAAAATTTGATATGATATACGCTGCTGAGAATTTTTCCATCACAACACACCGCTAGCATCATATAGAGGCTCTCTTCCTGCAAATGCGCTGCCCCTCAGTCCTAATATACTCTTGTAGTGTTTTTAGCGGGTCCCTCACCTGCACTCCCACCGGTATGCATAGTAATCGCAATCCACCCTATCTATTCTACCACCAACATCGAACTGCCATGGACGATCAAATAGCCACTTTTTTGGCCTTCAGCGGATCGGAAGATGCCAGCGTTGCTAAGCAGTATCTAGAACTTTCCGGTAATAATCTCGAATACGCAGTGCAGTTGTTTTTGGAATCAGGAACGAGCCACCCGACTGCGCCGGCGGCAAATGCAGATGAGGAGCTTGCTAGCAAGTTACAGAACGAGGCATATGCCGAAAACGTTCGAGAAGCTGACACAAATGTCCATCGTCACGAAACTCTTCTCGATTCTTTTCCCACTTACGGTCAGGCTCCTCCTGTAAGTGAGTCGGATATGTTTGGGCAAGGCCGGGTGGGGATCTTCAACCAGCGTTTTGGCTGGGATGAGGAAGAAGAGCAGCACCCCAGATTCGAAGATATTGATGACTCTGAAGACGACGAGATTGACTACGACGATGAGCCTCAGGTGGTGGAAGTGCACGATGACGATCTGGATGAGATCATGGAGGTGGAAGAGTCCACCAGATCTAGGCGATCGAGATTGCACAACTCGCGGTTGACCGAGTTGACCTCGACCCAGAAGAGATTAGCGGAATTGTTCAAGCCGCCGTTTGATCTCATTGAACGTACAAATTTGGACGGGGCCAAAGTCAAAGGCCGCGCGGAAAAGAAGTGGATTCTTATCAACATCCAGGACCAGGCAGAATTTCAGTGCCAGGTTCTTAACCGGGACTTCTGGTCCAACAAGATGATCAAACAGGTGGTGCGGAACAATTTTATCTTCTTACAATTTCAGAGCGACTCTGTGAATGGCCAAAACTACGTGAACTTCTACCATGTGGATTTATATCCTCACATTTCGATCTTGGACCCCATGACGGGCGAGCGGGTCTTTCATTGGAAGGACGGTGAAGTTCCCAAGGTCGAGGAGTGGTTGGCTGATGTTGAATTGTTCTTGGAGAAATTTTCTCTCCAGCCAAACTCCAACAATCCCATTGTGCAACACGAACCAAAATTCGACCCTGATGCCATGACTGAGGAGCAACAAATAGAATTTGCTCTCAAGCAGTCCATGGCTGGTTCCACTTCTGCTGATGCCATCAACGTTGATGACGAGGAAGAAGGAAAAGAGGAGGTTGCACTCGCACCAGAGGGGAATTCTGGGGATCAAGACCCATTCGACTCAATCTCACCGCAAGACCACACTGAGCCAACAGAAGGTGCCACAACTCGGGTCCAGTTCAGGTTTCCTAATGGTAAGCGGTTAATCCATAAATTTGCATGCGACAGTGACACTGTGCGCCAACTTTACGCTTGGCTAAAGTTCCAGTTACTGAAAGAAGGTGAGCTTACGTATGGTATTGGTGGCGATGAAAGATTTTCTATTTCGAGCGTGGGCAAGCCAAGACTCATCGAGTGTTTAAATATGACAATAGCCGAAGCAGGATTGAAGAATGCGAGTATATTGTTGGAAAAGGAATGATATATATGCAGCTTGAATGAAGGCTCTGCAAATTAATTGGTGCTTGTAGTTGACGGATTGATGTCGGTTGTTTGATGATCAGCTAGTTCAGGTTCTTTCATTTCAGTCTGACATGAAGTATTACCCCTCACCAACCCTTTGTCCTCCGATTGCTGATCTGACGTCATTTCCCCGTGAATCTCTTCTCCAGCACGACCTAGCTTCCTCCTTTTACTTCGTATGGCCTCAATATCTTGGTCCACTTCTTGTTCAGACAAGCCCATACATCCGCCAAGTCTGACGGTAGCATTTTCCACCTGGGGAATCTTGTGAGCCGCTTGGGCAGATTCGAAAGTATGGAGGGATTTTAAAGCTTCTTTTTTGAACCTGGTGGTGGCAATCTTGTTGTTTTTGTAATAAACATTGTTAATATCAAGGAACGTGTCAATATTTCCTCGGCAAAGTCTGCTTTGCTCGTAGTCTGCAGCACCGTACTTGATGTCGTCCGTAGAAATTACCGATCTGTGATAGCGTTCTTCTTGCTGCGCAGCGAGGGAATTATCTCGAATTCCGTGATAATCCTCATACAAGCTATTGAGCTCGCTGTACGTCTGGTCGATAAGTTTGCGCCGGTAATTTAATACATCCTGGCGGTACTGTTTCCACGAAATGACCTTATTGATTTCCGTCAATGTATCTATCATGTTCACTTGGTAGTCTTTTTGTAGCCACAGCGCACTTAGTTGCTTTTTGTAGGGCTCGATGGTCTTCTCAAATTGGTGGGCAAACGGAAGTTCTTTCACTCTGGAACTGAAGATCGCATCAGTCGCCAACGGCAGATGCAAGTTCGCCATAAGCTCCCGCAACTCTTCCTCAAAGGTTTCGCCATTCGCAGTTGAGCTCCTGGCGGTTCGATGAGTAAGCACGGAGTCTTCAGTTCCTTGAATTAGCAGTCCTATAAGGTCCACCTCATAGGCGTACTTCTGGGCCCACTCTAGATCGTGATCGCGGGAAACGTTTAGATGTTTGTTTATCACACCCAACAAATACTCTATTCGTGTGCCCCGGGACCGTACGTACTCTCGGGATAATGATGCAAATTCTTGTAAAAGCTCCTCTTCTAGTTGAGAAAGTTGGTCCAGTGACATGGTAGACAACGAAGGGATGATGGAAGGGCTGAAGCCTTGAGATGGATCTCGCTGCACGATGTGCGCCGAGTTTTCCTTTTTTGTATCTGTTTTTGGTCGGTCCTCTCCTTCCATGATGCCAGCGGGGGGTTTGCAATACGAGTGAAGAATAACCTTGTCTGCGAAATCTGCTACAATCCATTTCCGCCTGCAGATACGTTTGTGCCTAACCGCTGTCAATCCTCGAGGCACTAGTGGATAAGAAAATTGAAGTCCCAATCGCGAAACAATGGAATAAACAGACCCAATAGCCCCGAGTAGGAAAGAAATTCATTCCTCGTCAGTGAAAAGCTCTAAATCTGAATAGAAAATGTGCTTCGAGAAGGTTCGTTTGTGGCCACATTAGGTAAGACTCCGCATTCGGCTCCTACATCTTCTTAGTCACCATTAGCTAATGGCCCGTAGCTCTACAAAAGAAATCCAAATGGCGCATTCAATCAAAATCATTATATAGCTACTAGCGGTCCTCTGCCCACTCGTTTTCCTTTCTGATGGCCGCCTCCTCCTCTGGGCTGAAATCGTTGACAATGTTGAACGTCTTTCTCAACTCCTCTGGCGACTTGTGCTTGATCATATCAGCAATTATCTTACATCCTGCGTCTAACAACGGACGGATATTCAAGTAGTTGGCGGCCAAGATGATCTCGTACAACATCTCCTGGTCAACTTTCAAGAAGTTTCTGTCCCAAGAATGAACCGGCGCAGACTTACGGGCATCCTCGTCGTCGTCGTCGGGGAAGACGGTGTTCTTGTGGTGTTCACACCACTCTAACACTTTGCTCAACACGTTGGCTCTGACATTTGGAGTAGGGATCTCGAATTCCTCGTCGTCGTCGTCGTCCATGTCCGGCTTCAAGTCGGAAATCATGTTTTTGATCAACACAGACTTGCTTGCGACTTCCACGTCAACTGGAAATCTTTCCTCATCCGAAGAGATTATAACGACTTTAGGCATCTTGGGGGTGTGGTGTTTGCGTTTCAATCGAAGTTCGCACCAAATGTACAGGTGACGCTGTGAGTGTGCGAAGATCCGTACCGTTGCGCCTGGGCCGCGCCCTCCACACTTATCGCAAGAGACGACCGGTTTTTCACCCGTACCATACTCCCAAACTACTCCACATCTACAGCTGCTAGTCCATATCTGGCTATTTCTCATACGCCCTGTGGGTTTTAGTACGTCGTAGTATTCCTGTTGTAGATCGTCGTTATATCGCACTTTGCTCCATTGCAGTCTGCAGTCACTCGAAGTTGGAATAGATGCTGGCGCTGAATTCGTCTAGCTCGTCTAAATCGTTGAGGTTGTTGATGTAGATGTTGCCTGTCACCTCACTTTCTTGGCCAAAGTTTTGCGGGTCGCACATCACGTTGGACTGGACCGCCAACAGGCCCAAGAACGTAGCAAGCTTGTGAGCACGGTCGGTAACGCCATCCGGGTCAAGCGCAAGCAGAATGTTGCTTCCCAATGTATTCACGCCGGTTTGCACGAGTTTTGCGAGCAAACTTGACGTAACATTATTGGCAAAAATGAAATTGGTCTCACTCACGAGTTTGACGAGATTCGAGTCTTGGTTTTCAAGCTCATTGAGCAACTCGGGGTTGGTGTTCATAAGGGTCTCGACCAAGCTGCCATAATCAAGCGGGAAAATCAGGCGCGTCAATAATGGCTGTTTTTCTGTCAACATCTCGATGTTGATCTCCGTCAACATCCGCATGAACGTATCGGTGGATAACTCTGTCTTGGGGCTAATGTCATCGAATTTGGCTTGCACCATACGTTCGATCACACAGGCAATTTCCTTCCACCCATTATTGAGAAGCCACCAGCTCAATGACAAATAGCTCTGCTCGATGAAGTAGTTGAACGAGTCGTTGGAAGTGGCCGGCACAGTTCCTCCAGCAATCACAATCGCCAGCTCGAGATACGATTTGCGAGCAAGAATGTTCAACTGTAAACGAGTGAGCAAAAGCAAGCTGGATATGGTGTAAATGAGGGTGAGTATGCGCGTGATGGACTTGACTTTCAACTCCTGCCACAACTCCAATTTGGATTTAGCCAAAAGTGCCAGTAAGTCCGGCTCTGTCCCGCCAACTCTCTCCTCGGAATACGCCATCAAGTTCTCTGTCGTGAGCGAGTCGCCAAGCTCCTTTTTGGAGTTCTTTTTCTTCTTGAGGGTCAGAGTTATCGCTTCTGTGGGAAAAAACGCTACCACCGGCAGTGTAAGAACAGGCAAAAGCGCCAAAATGGTCAAGTAGCAGTCAGTTTGGGTCTGGACAAACCGTCTCTTGATCTGCTCCTTCACAAAGAGCTCTTGTTTCAACGCGTTTTGGAAGTTGCGGAATCGGCTAATGATAAAGTGGTGCACCAAAAAGTATAGGGAGACCGACACGGTGGACGAAATCAACAACTTTTTCTTGTGGCGGCGGAAGAACGTTGCCAACGACAGAAAAATGGCCATGGTCAAATATGTATCAGTACTTGTGCGTTTTTTGGTTATGTATTCAGTCAACCTAAGGGTCCAGGGTTAGGTTGGCGAGGTTAAAGATAGTGTGTGGAGCCCGCGAAACCGAGGGTTGGGTCATGTGCACGAATGAGGTGGGGAAAACAGACTTGAACGGCTGGATTAACGGCGCTGCGATACAACTCCCGGACGGCGGTTGTTGGAACTGGTCAGTTTGGAGCTTTTAGCCATCCACACTTTTTTGCTCGTCACAATTTTTCTCTGGCGGTGTTTGTGCTCCCACCGGTTTGTTCGGCCGCAAGAGTCTTATCGGTTGGTGCAGGACCAGGGTTGAACACACAAGTACTTTGTTGGCCAGGATATATCCAAATGGGGTCTCGGGGATTTAAGACTTGGCAATTCCGCACACGCTTGTAATTGTTGTCTATCGGATCTATGGTGCCCGTTTAGTATTGGAATGTATAGAGTGATAGAAGTGGCCATGCATGGGCGCACGTTGCTAGGGTGCGTACGGGGTGCTCTTTATTAGGGAACCAATTTTGCCTCGTACGGCGCCGATGAAAAGTTGTAGGTAGAGGAGCTTTTCGTAATGTATTTGATTAAAAACGTTTCTTTTACAAGCCAAGATGGAGGGGCTCAAAGTGGATGTTGGTCAGCAATATCAAGGCGTCGTGGCATGCGTACCAAAGAGTTTCCTACAGAGTAGTATTCGGCAATACAAGAGAGATCAAAGCACAACGGATGCATTTTTGCATATTGACTTTAAGCACATGAACCCGAGTAAAGACACGTTTTTCCCATTTGGGATGATATGCCCACCACGTTTTCTGCTGTTCGACCTCGATCCTGCAGAATGGCCCATTGCTAATATGCTGACTTAAAACGGCTGCAACCTGTGGGGATTAATTAGTAGCCTGCCGATGAAAAAAAAAAATTAATACAAAAAGGAATAATTGAGTCCAGCCGTATAAATAGACGTAGCATCTCGTACCCACCTTGCTCTTCACAAGAAATCATCCACTACTTGCCATGAAGTTCTCTGTTGTTGCCTCGACTCTCGCTCTTGTCTCCTCCGTGTTCGCTGCTCCATTGGTCAAGAGAGACAACTCTACCGCCTCCACCAACAAGACCATTCTTCTTACCAACGATGATGGTTGGGCTGCCACTAACATCCGTGCCACTTACCGCGAGTTGAAGAACGCCGGTTACAACGTGGTGATGGTTGCGCCAGTTGCACAGAGATCCGGTTACGGTGGTCAGTTTTCTCTTCCAACTACTGCCAACTTGACCGTAGACGGTGGCTTTGGTTACCCTGCAAAGGGTGCTCCATCTTGGGGCTACGACGAATCCGACCAGAACATCTGGTACTTCAACGGTACCCCATCTTCTTGTGTCGCGTTTGGTCTCGACTACCTTCTCCCAACCTACTTCAACAATGCTACTGTTGACATGGTTGTTGCCGGACCAAACGAGGGTGGTAACTTGTCTCCTGGCTACTACACTCTTTCTGGTACCATTGGTGCTACCTACTCTGCCGTCAACAGAGGCTACCCAGCTATTGCTTTTTCTGGTACCAACTCCAACAACTCTTTCTACCAAGACGACGTTGACAGAGAGGACGACGACAAGTTCACTCCTAACATTCTTGCCAAGAAGGTCGTGCAATTGGTTGATGCTGTATTCAACTCTTCTGCTAACCATCCTTACTTGTTGCCTATCACTACTGGTCTTAACGTTAACTTCCCTAACGTTGGTGACCAAGACGACTCTTGTTTGGACCCAGAATATGTCTTCACCCGTTTGAGCGGGGAGGAATCTCTTGTCATAGACTTGGCCTATAATTCCACTTCTGGTTTGTTCGGTTACACCAATACCGCCACGCCTGCTCTTTCCAGGTGTATTTTCGGCAACTGTGACTTGCCATCGGAGCAATGGCTTATCGACAACACCAAGTGTAAGACTGCGGTGTCTGCGTTTTCCATCGACTACGATGCTTCTTACCAGCAAGCGGAGACCATCAAGCAGTACTTGTCTCCTATTTTGTAATACCTTTACTTATTGTGGCGTGCCATGATTTTCCTCTTCATTTTTCCGTTTATTTTTTCGCTCAAAATGTACCCTTCCCATTAAATGAATGTAGCCATGCGCACCCATTTCGTGTCTTACATTATTGCTAAGAGTAATAATAATGGAGCCAAGTAATTCATTTACACGCCTTGGTATATTCAATTCCTGGATTTTATATGATCAAATAATGTAATCTAGTTTACAATTATGGCCGTAGGTAACAATTTACTTTTTTAGAAGCGTTGGAAATTCCTGTGCATTTTGTAAATTCGATTGCGGTTTGACAAGAAATTGAAAACGCATTTTTGATAAAAAAGTCATTCTAATAACCCGCTCGGTCAGTTTAACACAAGCAGCAAGACAAATTAATAAACTTTGGTATGTTTTGAGATATAGAAGCAAATTGTCCTTCGATTCGTCATTTTCGAAGCTTTCGGGCTAATCTCCAACTGCACCATCCTGCGCAAGATTAAGCGCAAACGACAACTACCCGCGACACGGTGTGCTAGATCCTTGCTAAAAAATCCCATAACTTTCCAGCTCGCCTTTTTGGACACGGCTTCTTAATCAAAAGTCAATTCCATATATTCATCCCCGCTCTTTAGATCTAAAGATGCAGACTGCAAGCTTACACCCGCTTGACCAGGTTACGGCAACCCCTATGAGGAGGATCAATTCCAAGGATGATGAACACAACGGCTTCTTCTCTAGTATATTGTCAGTGGCGCAAAATGCAGCGACTATAATGGGGTCCAATTCAGACGAGGAAGCTCGCCAGAAACCGAAATTCAACTTGGAGATCTCCCCTTATCAAAGCCCGAAACAGGACCCTTCACAATTACTCACCACAAGCACAAGCAATGCCAATACCGACTCAGACTACCGCAGCTCTGCCACAGATGTTCTTAACCCGCGCGAAATCCTGACGTCCCTGGTACACTTTGCGCTGGTGCGTGACTCGGCAGCAAACACGTTGGGAGATGGAAACTTGACCCTTCTGCATTTCGATCAGAAGTTGGGACCAAAGGGAAAAGTACCCCTAATTTCTGTTCAAGAAGACGATGCCGATTATGCCGGCCCACTGGTGTCATTATCCAATGATGGGGAACAAAAAGTGACCAGAAGAAGGTCCGTGTCTAGAGCAGCGGGGGATGTGTCCTCTTCGGAAGAAGGGCATGAATATGCGCTGTCAGAGTTGGAACTTATATTAGACTCTGCTTCCATCACCGAGGCCAGCCTGAAGAAGAACCGGGAATTCCACTCAGCATTTCGCAGCGTCCCTTCCTCAGAACGCTTGATCAGTGATTACTCGTGTGCGCTATCCAAAGATATATTAGTGCAAGGGAAAATGTATTTAACGCAGAATTTTCTATTCTTCAAGTCTAACATTCTTGGCTGGGTAACAAATCTTCAGATACCACTTCAGGAGGTCATCCAAATTGAAAAGAAGTCAACTGCCGTTTTATTTCCCACAGGTATTGTCATCCGAACCTTACACCAAAAATATGTTTTTGCAAGTTTCATCACAAGAGATGCTACCTTCAATCTTATTACAAAAGTGTGGCACAACGTTCTTCAGAATTCGGTCACTGACGAAAATAGTTCCAGACGGAAACCAATAGTGAATTCTCGTGGCAGACTGAGAAGTCTCAGGAGCAACCAAAAGGAAACTAAAGTTCTGACTGATCAGTCCAGCAATGAAAATGATGAACTGGATTCAATAATTGCTACTGATCGTGAAACAGACGATGAAATGGAACTGGTACCGGATAAAAAAACAGAAGACAAGATTGGCACTGTAACCAAGGCTGAAGAAGAACAACTAAAATCAAATGAAGAACAAAGCTCTCTGGAAGGAGATGAAGAAGAAGAAGAAGAGGAAGAAGAAGAAAAAAAGGAAGACACGACACAAAATGCTGTTCTCAGCCGGAACGGATCCTCTAAGGTCGGTGGTATCCCTAACCCTGGTCCACTGACTCACGAACAAACTTCAATTGGCTATACCAAAGATGCGAACGAAGTGGATATCATAGAGCACGTTTTCAAAGCGCCATTAGGAGTCGTGTTTACCATTTTGTTCGGCGACGACAACTCGCACTTTCTCCGGATATTGAGGGCTCAAAAGAATTTCGATATCGAATCAGAAAAGATAACTGGTCTCTCCGCTGAAGGTGACGAAAGAAACTACAGCTACAACAAGCCTCTAAATGGTCCTATCGGTCCCAAGCAAACGAAATGTATTGTGACAGACACATTGAAAGTGGTTGACTTTTCAAAGGCGGTTCAGGTGGAACAAGTGACGTACTCACCAGATGTGCCCTCTGGAAACGCTTTCAAGGTGATAACCAGATTTTTATTTTGTTGGGACAAGAATAATTCAACGAAAATGAAAGTTGTCACTTGCGTCGAGTGGAGTGCACGCTCTTGGATCAAGGGTCCAGTTGAAAAGGGAAGTATAGATGGACAAAAAAATTTCATGAAAGGTTTGGTCACCATCGTGACGGATATTATCAGCTCTGGGGACAGTGGCGAAAAATCCAAGAATAAAAAAAAGAAACAGAAATCAATTTCTCGCAATGCAGCTACAAAAGAAGAAGAACCCATTGCTCCGCCGAGGGAGCTTACAGTCATGGAAAGAGTTACAGGCTTACTCGAAAGCATTGGTAACTTAGTTCCGTTGCAGGCAAAAATAGTTGACAGCACGCTTCTAGGGGCAATCATAGTGGTATTCATGTGTGTTTTTTACTCGCTATTTATCATGTGGTTATTTGGAGGAAAATCTGTTAAAATGACGTTTGATTCTAGTTCAGAAGATGGTGGAGTTAAGGTGGTTTACATCAACAACCAGAAGTTTTATCTCCAACCATCGCTGGATAGCTATTTGAAAGATGGAAGACGCCGTGCCATGAGCGAGATGAAGATGTGGAATTGGTTAAATGACAAAAATTCAAATGACTTGGATGATGCAGAAGTGGTGCGCAAGTATTCCGATCAAGAGTTTTCTGAAGTGGTCAAACTTGCAAGGGACAGAATAGAACGTGTTTTTCATAATTTAGATAGTTAGCGAAAGAAATGGCTTCTTTTTTGGTGGAGAGGCAGAATGAACGCATCAATGCATAATTATTTCCCAGTTCGAACATATCATTGAGTTGGGTTTGTCTAGTATAGGTGGATATACAATGCGCGCTGGTTCCTTTGTCGTAAGGCACAAGCCCCCACCTCAAGTGAGCATTTAAAAAAATCTTGCCTTACTTCTTGAAGCATTTCGATTTCATACTTCATACATATTATTTTACAAATAGCGTGTTCTCATCAAGGACAACACTCAGATCAGTCTACAGGGGTTTTCCCTAGATAAATCTTGACACGCTATTCTTCACTTCCGAGCTGTTCCATCAGCTGTTACCAGATTTTAATTTTCAATTCTAGTCACCATATTTTGAACCCACGATCACTGGCAACTTCGAGATAATTCATCCCAAAGATAGAAGAAGCTGACAGAATGAGATTATCCGATTTTTTCCCCTTCTTTTTGTTTCTAATTTCAGTCTTAGGGACCACTTCTCAGAAAATATCCAGCGCAGAAAAACAATACCTACCTGAACAGCAGACAAATGAGCAACCGAAAGACAGCACTGTCCTTCCGATAGATTTAAGATCTTTGGCAGATTGGAAAATTACCGATTTACTACTTGTCAGCGACGTGGATGGAAATTTGCACGGTGTTGAGAGAAACACAGGCACATTTCTATGGTCCTTACCAATTGATGAACCTTTGGTGAAGATACTGAGTAGCTCAAATGGCTTATCAGGTGAGTCAAATTTGCTTTGGTTTGTTGAACCTTACCAAGAAGGCTCTCTATATTACTTTGCCCCTCAATACGGATTGAACAAGCTTCCTACTTCCATCAAAGATCTAGTCATGGCGTCTCCATTTTCGCTTCCTGAAGATAGCAGAATTTACACCGGAGCTAGAAAAACTTCCCTTTATACTATAAATATCAATACTGGGGAAATCATCAACCAGTTTGGGTCACTGGAAGACGAGAGGTGTCCAATTCCCAACCTATATCGATCTCCAAATACCTACTCCATGAGCGAGGAGAACACAATTTTGATCGGGAAAACTACATATGAACTTTCAATACATTCCAAATTGGATCCAAATGCCAGGTGGAATGTGACATACTCGCTGTGGGGACCGAATAACATTGACAATGATTTGATCATGCAAAATGTGCAGTCATCAGACAACCTTTATTTCACCCCATTTCACGACAAATCTTTGTTGGCCATTGATAAAGAAATTGGTACCCCGGCATGGATTAGCAAGTTACCGTCTTTGGCTGTTAATGCATTTGACATTTTCAACAGCAACACGAATAAAGACAAATATGTCGTTCTACCCCACCCATTAAAAGTTTTGAACGACCTTCAGATAAATGAGAAGGACGCTAATTATGAATTATGCTTCATTAACAAGACCGGGAATGGCGAGGAGTGGTTTGCTATGAGTTTTTCGAATTACCCGACGTTGATCAAGTCTGCGCCGATCTCAAGTTATCAAATGAGTCTTTACAAATACGAAAACGAAATTCTCAGTGATCAAGAGACGACTTTCATTAAAGATCTCAGTTTGGCTGATACTCAAAACCACAACCTTCTTAGTGGTGTTCACAAGATTAATCACCTATCATCGGAAAATAACTATCAGCCAACTAAGAAGTTTTCAAGAACACCAATAAATCTCATTGGCGATGGCTCGGAAACTATACACCATAATGCTGCGCATGCCACTGACGATGTGCCAACTATAATGGATGGTATTCTTTTCCCTGATTCGAAGGTACAGATCTCTAATGATGTTGCTACTATTCATCACGAAGACAAGGATATACAAGTGACTGATCATAGCTCAGCTTTATACCCCGTTAATTATTACCCTGATCAACAAGGAGTCCCTCCCACAAGCGCATCAAGAGAATCTATATCGGTGTTTCGCCGTATAGCTGAAGATTTATTTGTCATGTCGGCTTTGATTTTATTCCTCATGGCCGCTAGCAAAGGGAACCAGATACTCAAGGACAGAAATGAATTGAAAAAATCTTCATCGATCCGAAACAAGACAGAAGCAGAGCATTTCAATTACGTTGAACTGATATCTGACACTGTTACCAATAGCCTGGAGAATGACTCAAAAGATTCACTGAAGTCTACTTTAGTAGAGAAAGATACCGAGAAGAGAGTGAATTTTGAGGTGGCAAATGAGATACTTGATATTCAAAGTGACAAGGAAGAACTAGAAAACGGAGCACCCCAAGACTCAGAATCTATAATAACCAAAAAGAAGAGGAAAAGAGGAAGCAGGGGCGGGAAGCGTGGCGGAAAAGGCAAACGGTCTTTGAACAAGGATGAAGATGAGAATAAAAATGAAGAAGGTACTGGACCGGGAGCATACGATAGCACAGTTGAGAATGAAGATAGTGAACCCGAACCTACTGTCACAAGATCACTTGTCAGGAGTATAGCCAAGCCGTCTAATCTGTTAAAAAAGCTCCATATTGATAATAACTTGGTGATCTCTGACAAAATTTTGGGATACGGTTCTCATGGCACGGTCGTTTTCGAAGGTTGTTTTGAAAATAGACCAGTGGCTGTTAAGAGAATGCTTCTCGACTTCTACGAAATCGCTAACCACGAAGTGAGACTATTGCAGGAGAGTGATGACCATCCAAACGTTGTTCGTTATTTTTGCTCTCAATCGAGTGAAAGCGAAAAGTTTTTGTACATCGCGTTGGAGTTGTGCTCTTGCTCACTTGACGAGATTGTGGAAAAAAAACATACCCTTCCAGAAGAATTGCGACTTAAAAGCACATCATATTGTGATCTTCTTCATCAACTTGCGAGTGGGCTCTATTACTTGCATTCCTTGAAAATTGTTCACAGGGACTTGAAACCACAAAACATCCTAGTTGGTGAAACTGGTAAATCACGAACGAAGTCCACATGCACTACTAGGTTACTTATCTCCGATTTTGGTCTCTGTAAGAAGCTTGACGCCGACCAGTCGTCGTTCAGAGCCACAACTCAAAATGCTGCATCCGGTACCTCTGGATGGAGGGCTCCGGAATTGCTCTTAAGTCACGACTTGTTAGAGATATCCCCGGACGCGGTTTCCTCGATCCACTCCAGCTCACGTCACTCCATTAATGAATCAAACAATTCACCTGCAGGTGTTAAAAGGTTAACAAAAGCAATTGACATCTTTTCTCTAGGATGTGTGTTTTACTATATCTTGTCTGGCGGTGGCCATCCTTTCGGTGACCGTTACACGAGAGAGGGAAACATCATACGGGGCGAATATAACTTGGCTCCATTGCAACACTTTTGTCCTGATGATTACGTTGAGGCCACCGACTTGATCAGCTCAATGATCAACGCTGATCCTAAATTACGTCCGGACACAGGTGCAATCCTCAAGCATCCCTACTTTTGGAGCTCAGGTAAAAAACTAGAGTTCCTATTGAAAGTTAGCGACAGATTTGAAGTTGAACGTCGAGACCCACCAAGTGAGCTACTAATCAAATTAGAACAGTCGGGCCTCAAGATTCACGGTGGAGACTGGCTTTCTCGATTCGATTCTAAATTTAACGAAAACTTGGGAAAATACAGAAAATATAACCAGGACAAATCAATGGACCTATTGCGCGCATTGCGGAACAAGTATCACCATTTTAATGACATGCCCCCAGCGTTGCAACGGCAAATGTCACCATTGCCGGAAAAGTTTTACAATTATTTCAACAGCAAGTTTCCCGACCTTCTTATGGAAACTTTCTACGTCGTTAAGGCAGACTTGAGAGACGAACATATCTTCCAAGAGTTCTTCTGATAAGCTATACCCAATTTATGATTAATGCATTTTTTATATTACGTATGATGTAAAATTACTTAGATGACCTTTTAGACCCCTTCTTAGGTTTTGTCACCTTTCCAGAAGGTTTCTTGATTGATTTGGCCACAGGTGCGTCGGTGGTGTCGTTTTCAAATTTAGTGTGCTTGCCTTCAAAATTGACTTTGCTGATCGCTGGACTCTTCATACTTTCTGGAGCAGCTGCACCACCCGTTGTTCCCAAAGCTCTTTGAAGAAATTCTTCTGTCTTGTCTTTCTCTGACTTGGTGATTTCGTTCTTCTTCTTAAGTGCTTCCTCGGCATCTTTTAGAGCTTTCATCGATTGCTTAATCTTTGTGAGTTCTTTCATGATAGGATGACTGTCGGTGTTAACGCCGAGTGACTTGATGTATGCAAAAAGTATAGAAATGACACAGTATAAATAACTATTGTATGCTTTAGCCTTTTGTTGAGCAGTGGTGCATTCGGCAATAATGTCATCTAATGGGGTATCCAATACCGGCTCAAGCGCTTCAGTCAAGTCATCTATAGAAGCTTCAAGTGACCGGACAAAGCCTTTGAATTTGCTGATATCCTCCATGGCTTGAGTGGTGTATTGATCTTGTGGTATAAACGAAGATGTAGTAACTGTTATGGTGAGGATCTCACTTGAGTTCGCGTTAATGCTCATCGCGAAAGTTTTACCGTTCCATCAAATAGTCTCTTCACCACACTAAAACAGAACCCGAGAACGTGACTAAAAAGCCACTATGGGTCCAAGAACAAATAGGGAGATTCTTACTGGAGGTAAGAAATACCAACAGAAACAAGCTAAGAAGTTCGGTGTCGACGAAGTGGTGTTCGACCGAGCATCTCGACAGGAGTACTTGACCGGATTTCACAAACGAAAATTAGAAAGAAAGAAGAAGGCTCAAGAATATCACAAAGAGCAAGAAAGACTAGCTAAGATTTCTGAGAGAAAGCAGCTAAGGGATGAGAGACAAAGAACCTTCGAGGAGCAGCTCAAACAAGTCAACGAGGCCAAGTCCTTAAACATTGATAGTGACCAAGATGACGAAAACGAAGATAAAAAAGAGGACATTGGAGCAGATTCGGTCACCAAGGAATGGTCTGGATTCGGAGAGGACAACGAAGAAAGTTCATCGAGTGACGACGATACTCCAGTAAAAGGAATTCTTCTGAGAAAGACGGTTTACAAGATTGAAGACCCAGAAACTCTAGGCGATGCAGTTGTTGACGATGAGACAACTGTCACCGTGGAAACTTTAGAAAACCCACGAGATGCATACATTGCTCAAACTTCTCTTGATGCGATCGCAAAAGCAAACAATGTCAACTTGAATAAGCTGGAGGAGATTTTAGAAAAACTGATCACTAGAGCGAAGAACTACGCGGTTGTTTGTGGGGTATCCAAGCCTAAAACCAAAAAGAAGAAGTTCAGGTACTTGACCAAATCCGAGAGACAAGCAAACAACAAAAAGGCTAAATTGAGTAAATTGAAGAGTCGAAAGAGAGATTAGGTATCGCCAAAGCATCAATCATCTTAAGAGTATTATTTAGTTATTGGAGTTCAAACAAGGATTGGCGTAGGAAGCCGCTTCGGCACGGTTCGACAAGGACTAACGAATTAAACAACCAATGTTAGCTCAGCTTTCGAAAAGCCAGATCAGATCAAACTTTATTCAAAGCAGACTGAAGGTAGTTATACATCTAAATATTGATTTTTTTTTTCGTTTTCAAAAGTGAAGTTCAGACCTAACGGTGCCTAACTACTTGGGTGCGGGTAACCGTTGGCCACGAACTACAAAAACTCGCTAGATTTTTTTTTCTCATCTCACCATCTACACCTTCTTGTAGAACAATTTCAACACCCAAGCATGATTGCTTAATGCAATATTGCTCTATATGCTCATGGTATATACAGCGATGTGGCATTATCACTCAAGGTATGTTTTACTCTTAAACAGAAGCAAACACAATTACTGTGATGACCACTGTCGCCCCAGACGGAGGATCCTTTTCAGGACTATGACCGATTCGACAAATAACCAAACACACTGAAAATTCTGATCTATTATTGTGTTCTTCGAATAAATTTCATCTGGGCCAAAACTAATGCGACTAGCTGGTGATTACTTTCACATTTTTTTCACCGTGTAGGATGACTGCTGATGATGATTCTCCATGCTAATCATGAATACTTATGATTAAAAAACTTACCCCACGTTCTACGTGGCTGAAGCAGTCATTTCGTATTTTCTCTATCTTCTCTACCTAAAGCGCTCTCTAGTATTTTCCGCTTCGAACGTATTGTGCACTAGTGCAGTATTAGGTGTGAAGTGGTTTGGAGAGCGCGTAGGAAGTCGCGGTGGTGCTACACCCAAAAAGATTTTGCTCACGTGCGACTATTGGCATATTCGGTCACTTTGTTTTGAACGGTTGACAGTAATGGCAGAGCTTGAAACGGCCTTCGTATTCAATGACGCAGTTCCAATTTCCTTTCGAGTGGTTCTTCTACTCGAACTAGGTATCTTTCTATGGTACGGATTGGTGTGGGCTTGCTACAACATATATCGCATCAACATTTTGAGTCTTGTTGCGTTGTCGTATTCTCCTCACAAATATAGCCATTCGGGTTCCAGTACAGTTCCCACTGGTAAATCCGCCACTGATGCATCGGCCGATCTTGAAGAAAATATTCTTTTGCTAAATGGAATCCGCAAAACCTTGAAGCTGACAGCAGCGATCAACTTCACCGGACTTGTGGCATACTGGACAACAGTGATGTTCAGCGAGAGCGATTCGTACGCAAAAAAAGCCACAGGCACGTATATCCCCACTGTTCTCGTGGCCATTACAATCTATCGCGTGTTCGGTAATGATTCCTCTATGGGCCAGAGCAGGGTATATACTTCCATAAAGAGGGTTTTGGTGGGAAATATCAATTCTTCCACAATGAGAACCAACGACATCTTGATTTCAGATAGTCTTACATCCTATTCGAAAGTATTGAACGATTTGTGCATTTTCTTATGGGTTACATATTTGCCCACAGAAAAGAGCTATAACCCGTATGTGGAAGCATTGGTTTTGGCCTTCCCTGGCTTGATAAGAGTCAAGCAATGTTGGTTTGAGTATAATCTCACCTTGGACAAAAATCACTTTTACAATTTGATTAAATACTCTTTCCAGTTGGGCCCCCTTTTCGTCAATCTCATGATCAAACTTAACATGGCAAAAGTCACTGATACCGACGTATCCACGACACTTAGCAACTTGAACTTCTGGTGGTACGCCCTCAGTACAGCAAGCTCAACATACTCTTTTTTATGGGATATACGCATGGATTGGGGTTTTGGGATGTTCAATCCTCTCTTCAGACCCAAAGCTGAACCTTTTCAACCTTTGCGACCACGTTCTCAATTGGTTTACAATAGCAAACTTGTGTACTACGCGGCTATTGTCATAGACTTTATTCTTCGGTTTGTCTGGGTGTTCAAGATCTTTGTCATGAAGGAAACAGAGATCGAATTGGGCATTCGACACCGAGTGGGCAATTTTTTGTTTGGTTACGACTTTCTCTCGTTTGGGTTTGTTGTATTGGAGGTGTTAGAGATTTTTAGACGGTGGTTATGGTGTTTCTTTAAGCTTGAAAGCGACTTGGTGAAGCTCCAGCTTAAAGATAACTTGACGCATGCCATCCCATTAGCCGGTCTTGAGTAGCGCATTTATAGAACAGAAAACGCATCAATACGAAGTGTGGACAAAGCTCCACCGCAAAGAGGGCATTCGTGTATATGTATTTGATAGAAGATAAATATGCTATGGAGTTTTAGCAGAGGCAAAGAAGACCAGTTTCTTACTGGCTCTTGTTGTCAAGCCATTTCTGAGCACCATTTCTCCAAGCCAAATCAGCCTTAGGACTGAGCTTTTGGTCAGCAGCAGCGTACTTGAGAGGGGATTTGATCCATGCATAAACAATGAGAACGGAAGACATAGCTCCGATGGCGAAGATGTTCAATGGTGGTGAGTGGGCCATGATTGTGGGGGAATATTTCCTTAGTGAGATGTTGAGATTACGCAGAGGTTTTTTGACATGTGTGGTTGGTGGACTTTTATGGTCCACACACGACCATAGCCCAGTAGTGGTCAACGATGGATCAGGTGTACCAGAGAAGGCTAGGAGAAATCAGAAAGAAAATAACCATTGCACTTGGAAACGACTTTTTTTTTTGAAGGCTGTACTAGTTTGCAGGTGGAAGAGGAAATCTTTCAAAAAGAAGCACCTTGTTTGTTATAGAAGGAGATGGAGGCAGGAGCAAAAGCGTGAAATCCAGCTGGGACCACAGATGGCCGGGAGATACGCAATAGAAAAAGAGAAAACTATAGAAAAGCCAAGTGTAGTCAGTAGAGCCTGACATAGAGCCAGCCGATTGCAGCTTGAGAAATAAGGCGAGCTGTAGGTGAAAGGAGTTAAGAAGAATAGAAAAAAAAATGCAAAGCAGAAGCAATAAGAGCAGGAACGCTTTAAATTTTAACAGATCCCTGTTGCCGGCCAAAATTTACACTGCTCCTTTCTCCCGGTTTTTGAGTGGTGATAGTGATGGTGGCAGGTGGCCTGCGTGTGCGAGAACCAAAACGAAAATTTTTGTGAGAACTACACAGTTGAAAAAAAAACGATCTCTGCAAAGTGCAAATCAGCGTCGTACCATCATGTTAAGGCATTTTTCCAGAAGTACGGGCGCCGTATCCCGTCTCGCACGGGCTTCCCGTACCTTTGTTGCATCCTACCATGTGACCCAGTTGGACAAGTCCTTGAACACCACCTACAACTCCCTCACAGACTACGGCAGTTACAAGAACAGCATCTTCACACATAGATTGCCCGAATCCACCGCGCAGCAGTCGCCTCATCTCGCGGCGTTGTTTGAAAGATTGAGATTGCCCGAATCGTACACCTACTCCACTTTATCGCAAGCATTGAACTTGAACAAGTACGGAGGTTTGGCCAACAACTTCGGTCTCAATACCTTGGGCAAGACCTTGTTGTCGTTCTACGTGTCAGAGCACTTGTTGTTGACATACCCTAGACTTCCTATGACCGTGCACAACGCGGCAGTGGACGCGTATATGGGGCCGGAAACGTTGAGCCAGATTGGCAAGGCGTGGGGTATCGAGGTTGATGCCAGCTCCAAATTGCAGAAGCACCTCACTCAGGAACCTGAGGCTTTACAATACGGAAAGTTGAGATTTCTCGCAGAAGATGCGAAGGAGGAGGTGAAGGAATCCGGTATTCACGAATTGTCCCAAGAAGAGGCTGCTACGCTCAATCGTGCAACCAACACATACTTGTCCAAGGAGCAGGATGCGTATGCCTCTGCTGTGCGGGCTATCATTGGCGGATTGTACACCCACGCCGGCGAAGAAGCCACCAGAGAGTTTATCCGTGCGCACATTTTGTCACGCAAGGTGCCATTGACGGAAATGTTCCAGTTCAGCAAACCAACCAGAGAGTTGGCGAGAATCTGCGAGAAGTTGGAGCTCCAAGATCCACTTGAGGTGAGACTTATTGCCGAAACGGGTAGATTGTCGGCGCACGCCATTTACGTGGCGGGCGCATTTACCGGAGGGGAAAAGTTGGGCGAAGGTGTCGGGTCGTCCTTGAACGAGGCCAAGACCAGAGCCGTTGTCAATGCATTATTATCCTACTACTTATACTCTCCTGTGAACCAAGAGGGTAACGCGGTGAAGTTGCCTAGCGACCCAAACTACCAGTTTGAGGGCGTGGTTGGATTGGGCGACGTGGCATGAAACCATTTGTATATATCTGTAAATAAATGACCAGCATCCGAAGCATGAGTGTAGTGAAGGACTAAGGAGATGATTGCATTGTGCGCAGTCGCAGTGCGTATCGGAGTCAGAAATTTATTACCAAAAAAAAAAAAAAAAACTAATTAGCTGAGAAGCGCTCCTACTTAAACCTACAATAGTCCCTGGCTGCGCATCCAGTCTGCAACCCACGTACACCCCTTTTTTTCATAACTTTATCTCGATGTCCAGCTTGAACATCCTTGTTGTTGGTAACGGCGGCAGAGAGCACGCCATCACTTGGAGATTGGCCCAATCTCCATCTGTGGAGAAGATCTATGTCGCTCCAGGAAACGGTGGAACCTCTACCCTTGGCGAGAAGGTCGTCAACGTTCCTGAATTGTCCAGCTCCCCTAAGGACTTTGAGAAGTTGCAAAAGTTCGCCCTCGAGCACCAAATTGGCTTGGTTGTTCCCGGTCCCGAACAGCCTTTGGTGGACGGCATCTCCTCTGTGTTCACCAAGGTGGGCATTCCTGTTTTCGGCCCAAGTGCCAAGGCGGCGCACATGGAAGGTTCCAAGGCGTTCTCCAAGGAGTTTATGGACAAGCACAACATCCCCACTGCCAGATTCCAGAACTTCACCAATGTGGACGAGGCGAGAAAGCACATCGAGCAAGTCGACTACAAGATTGTGTTGAAGGCGGACGGAATTGCTGCCGGCAAGGGAGTCTTGATTCCTGAGACCAAGGAAGAGGCTTTGGCCGGTTTGGATGAGATTATGGTGGCCAAAAACTTTGGCAGTGCCGGTGACGAGATTGTCATTGAGGAGTTCTTGGAAGGTGACGAGTTGTCGATTTTGACCCTTACCGACGGCTACTCCTTCTTCAACTTGCCTGCAGCCCAGGACCACAAGAGAATTGGCAATGGCGACCAAGGATTGAACACTGGAGGTATGGGTGCGTATGCCCCCGCCCCAATTGCTACTCCTGCGGTGTTGGCTAAGATCAACGAGCAGGTGATCAAGCCCACCATTGATGGAATGAGAAAGGACGGCTTCCCTATGTGTGGTGTTTTGTTCACCGGCATTATGTTGTCTCCATCCAAGGAACCTAAGGTGTTGGAGTACAACGTCAGATTCGGTGACCCAGAGACCCAAACGGTGTTGCCATTGTTGACTGAAGAGACCGACTTGGCCGAGGTTATGTTGGCCGCTGCTGAGCACAGATTGGACTCTGTTTCCATTGGCGTCAAGCCTGACACTTTCTCCACCACGGTTGTGATGGCTGCGGGTGGCTACCCTGAGGCTTATGGTAAGGGCGACGAGATCACGGTCAAGACACCTCCAAAGGACACTTATATCTTCCACGCCGGTACCGCTGAAAAGGACGGTAAGGTTGTCACTGCCGGTGGCCGTGTCATCGCTGCCACTGCTACCGGATCCTCGATCAGAGAGTCTGTGGACAAGGCTTACGTTGGTGTGGACCACGTGTCTTTCGCCAAGAAGTACAATAGAACCGATATCGCACACAAGGCGTTCAGAGACGCGGAGTCCGCTTCCTCAGGTACCACTTATGCCGAGGCTGGTGTTTCGGTCGACAACGGTAACTTGCTTGTGGAGCAAATCAAGGCCAAGGTCAAGTCCACCTCCAGAAGCGGTGCCGACTCTGACATTGGTGGATTTGGTGGCTTGTTTGACTTGAAGGCTGCCGGATACCAAGGAGAAGACACCTTGTTGGTCGCGGCCACCGATGGTGTTGGTACTAAGTTGAGAATTGCCCAAATTATGGATATCCATGACACTGTGGGTATCGACTTGGTGGCGATGAACGTCAATGACTTGGTGGTGCAAGGTGCGGAACCTTTGATTTTCCTCGACTACTTTGCTACCGGCAAGCTTGACGTGAACGTTGCGGCGAAGTTTGTCAACGGTGTTGCAGATGGCTGTATTATTGCCGGCTGCGCGTTAGTTGGTGGTGAGACCAGTGAAATGCCCGGTATGTACGACGCTGGTCACTACGACACCAACGGTACTGCCGTTGGTGCGGTATCCAAGAGCGGCATTCTTCCTAAGTTGGAGCAAATGAAGGCTGGCAATGTGTTGATTGGATTGAGATCCGACGGTGTCCACTCTAACGGCTTCTCGTTGGTGCGCCATATCATCGACAAGTCTGGCCTTGATTACAAATCGACTGCTCCATGGACTACTTCTGGTAAGACCATTGGTGAAGAGCTTTTGGTGCCAACCAAGATCTACGTCAAGCAATTGTTGCCAGCCATCAAGAAGGGCTTGTTGCTCGGTATGGCTCACATCACCGGTGGTGGATTGGTTGAGAACATTCCACGTGCTTTGCCAAAGAACTTGCAGGCTCAAGTGGACATGAGCAAGTGGGAAGTGCCAGAGATCTTCAAGTGGTTTGGTAAGCAAGGCGGTGTGCCATACGAGGACTTATTGAAGACTTTCAACAACGGTATCGGTATGGTAGTTATTGTTGATGAGAAGAACGTGGATGCTGCCATGGCAGAGTTCAAGGCCGCTGGCGAGGACGCGGTGATAATCGGAGACTTGGTCGAGAAGGCGGACGGAGCTGCAGGCTGTGTTGTGAACAACATTGGCAAACTCTACTAGGCGCTTGTGTAAGGCGATCTACTGTGCATTAATAAACACCAATAAGTTAGAGATGTAGAGAGAAGACAAGAGAGAGAAAGTCAAGAGAAGCGACGTGCGGGATTAAAACAATCTTACGGTGTACACCCTGGAAAAATTTTCAAAGATTCGTCACCCAAGAACATTGCCACATATTTACTATTTCGAGGTAAAATTCGCCGCGCTGCACCATTTACATTTCCCGAGGCCGGTGTGTGCGGTGCGACGACTAAACCCACCACACCACGAGGAGCCAAAACGAAAAATAATGTGAAGTAGCTGCTAGATTCATGCATAGTACGCCAAATGTACCACTTCTGCTGAATCACAGCCACCCGTGTGTTCCAGTGTAGAATCTCTCCACCAGGGTAGTTATCAGGTTATCGACAGTATTACCCAAAGTGGATTGTTCCGCGGCGTTTGGGCAGCGCGGGTCACGTGCGATTTGCACCAGGCCCAGTCATTGTGGCGAGGAAGACCCGAGGAAATTGGCCATAAGAGCCTGTCCACAGCACAGATACCGATCTGCGTTCAACTCCAGTCGCTTCGCTCATTCGTTCGTTCGCTGTTCCTGTGGTCACTACCATTGGACAAGAGCCAAGCTTTCGTGACTGCGCACCGGTGCAAAATTTATCCTGCTTAGTAATTGCTTTAGCAAATTAGTCTCCACCAACTCCTGCTTCCTCTGTCTCCGCCATGGGTTTACTTTCCTTGGGCACTCCCCTCGACTGGCACGAAGCCAGAAACCATAACGAGCACGTGCGCACCAATGGTATCGCCCAGCTTGTCAACATCTATCGCCAACACGCATCCAGACGCAACGATCACTTCTACTGGGGCGATGAGGTGGAGTACATGCTTGTGGACGTGGACCAGAAGCTGCGCTTGGCCAAGTTGTCGATTGACCACGACCACATCTTGGAGGACTTGAATGACCCCGCCAAGCCCGAGAGCAAGGTTGCTTCCGCCAGCAATGTGTCGTTCCACCCAGAATATGGCCGGTTCATGCTCGAGGCAACACCGTTGCGGCCATATGACGGTGCGAGCTTCGACGATTATCTCTACGTCGAGAAAAACATGATCAAGCGTCGTCTGGTCTCGCGGCTGGTGTTACCACCGCACGTGGTGCCATTGACGTTGACGTCGTACCCTCGTATGGGCTGCGGTACCTTCACCTCGCCCGCGGCCAAGCCGATTGGGCCGGCATCGCAGTCGCTCTTCTTGCCCGACGAAATCATCAACCGCCACGCTCGGTTTCCCACGCTCACAGCCAACATCCGCAAGCGCAGAGGCCACAAAGTGGCCATCAACTTGCCCTTCTACCCGGACGCCAACACCAAGTTGGTGGACGACACGATTCCAGCCCGTGACCTTTTTCCGTCGGATGCTGAGCCGGCGCTCGGAGCAGCAAAGCCGGGCCATGTGTACATGGATGCAATGGGCTTTGGCATGGGTCTGTCCTGTCTCCAGGTGACAATGCAGGCGGCAGACATTGGTCAGGCACGCTATTTGTACGATGCGTTGGCGCCGCTCACGCCTGTGTTGTTGGCAGTCTCGGCGGCTGCGCCCATCTTCAAGGGCTTCTTGGTCGACCAGGATGTGCGGTGGAACGTGATCTCAGGCGCGGTGGACGACCGCACTTTTGCCGAGCGCGACTTGGACCCATTCCGCGGCTATGACTTCTACGGCGGCTTGGACGTGCCAGAGGAGACGAAGAACCACCTCACCCACTTGGGTGGTGGCCACGGCTTGAATGGCGACCGTGTCGCGACGTCCTGGGGCGACACTGGCGTTACTACTCGTGACGGCAAGCCGGTGCAGAAGGTGCCCAAGTCGCGGTACGATTCCATCGACTCGTACTTGGGTGACGGCTCTTATCACTCGAGCTACTTCAAGCCGCACTACAACGACATTGTGTCGCCTCTCAACAAGAAGGTGTACGATACGCTTGTGGCCGAAGCGAACATGGACGAACCGTTGGCGCAACACTTTGCTCACCTCTTTATCCGTGACCCGTTGGTGATCTTCAGCGAGCGCGTGGACCAGGATAATGCGTTGGACAATGACCACTTCGAGAATATCCAGCTGACAAACTGGCAGACACTCCGGTTCAAGCCACCAGCTCTCTACCCGCAAGACATTTCCGACGGCGAGTTATCGCAGAAACCGGGATGGCGGGTGGAGTTCCGGCCAATGGAAATCCAGTTGACCGATTTTGAGAATGCCGCATACTCGGTGTTTGTCACGTTGGCGGGTAAGGCGATTTTGCAATACAGCCCGGACTTCTACATCCCTATCCTGAAGATCGACGCCAACATGAAAACCGCTCACAGCGTGGATGCGGCCGTCAACGCTAAGTTCTGGTTCAAAAACCCATCGGTGTCGCGCCTCAACCCGGAGGACTTCAAAGGCTACGACTTGAGCTGGTTCGACCGTTTTATCAACGACGGAAACGATCTCCTCGAAGAAAACAGTGTCTACCTCAATGGCTACGCCTCGAACGGATACGCCGAAGACAAGGCTCCGCAAAACGAGGTTAAGATGACGGCAGATGAGATAATCAACGGTACGACCCAATTCCCGGGCTTCGTGCGCATGATCATCAAGTATGTGGCGACGGTGTTGGTTCCGCAGTCCATCACAAACAGCAACTCGCACTGTAAGACCGCGGCGGCGGCCTCGGACTTGGTGAGATTGCAGAAGTATTTGACGTTGGTGAGTGGCCGTGCCCTGGGTAAGATTCCCACCACCGCGCGCTTCTTGAGGGACTTTGTATTGGCACACCCCGACTACCAAAAGGACTCAAAGGTGGGTGAGACCATTAACTATGACCTCATCCAGGAGACTATTACTATCACAGACCTTGACCGCGCCCAGCCTGGAGTTTTGAGGCGGTTTTTCGGCGAGGAGTTGGCGGAGTACTTGAGCAAGCACCCGCAAGAATTATAGAAGGCGACGGCCAATGTACAGTAATAGAATTGGGCCGTAGAGGCGAGCTGGCGGTAGAGAGTTGGTGTAAAATGTCGAATAGAGTCGATAAAGGCAGTTAAGACAGTTGACAGGAGAAATAACCCGATTAAGTCGCCCAGATACAAGTAAGAGAACGGTAGTCAACAGATTCGCACAGAAACGCGCACAATCACAAAGGCATTTGACAGAGACAGCAGACTGATGCAGCTCATTCGGACCGCTCAGGTGGTACTGGAGAATCAAAGCTCCATCGAACGAGCTGTAACCTTTTAAGCTTACCGCAAATTGAATAACACCGCGTAGACGAATTCCATGTCACTCCGCCTCTGAATGGTACGCGGATCTTTGGCTCATCTGAGACAAAATTTATTGCTTATACCCCGAGATCCAGATTGAACCGGCCTAATCAATAACGCATCGGTCGTAACCGGATCCGTAAATAAACTCTGTCCAATTGTTCAATCCACTTGGTTTCCGCACATGCAGCGCTCATAATCCGATTGATTGTTGAAGTGGAATGGTTGCAGTGGACTGCAGGGCAATAGGTGCAGTCAGAAGATGGCAATAGATGTTGGCAGTTGGTGGCTGCCAAATGTCATTGGTACACTCCAACCGTGCACAAACAAAGAGAATCATTACCCACCACTCCAAACCAGCCAGCACAGCCCACTGCTATCCCAAGGGTTGCACCGCACTGGTCCTGGATTTTAGCGCGCGAGGGAAGCTTCTGTGTGCCGAATTTGGCTCGCTCGCTCTGGTGCGATCGCTCTGCTCACATAGCCCACCCGAGAGCACACCGCACCGGGAACACCACGGAAAATCATAGAACAAAGTGCCCCTGCGCCTCTATCGGCTCAAACCAGCAGCCCCATTCCTGTACCCCAACATTACCCCACTGGGACCAAAACCGGATCTCCGTAACTCACAAACCCTCAAAACACGCCTCCTGCAGACAGAGTGGCTCCAGTCATGTTCTTGCGCTCCTCCGCCCATACCCACTACACCACTCTACCACCATGGGATTTCTTGACAACGTCAAATCCTTTTTGCACTCGGTGGTCACAGACGACCACTACGCACTGTACGGCACGCCCTACTCGAACTCCACCGCCGGCGGCTCCTTGGACCCCGCTGCGGCCCGGCTCCACGAGCTCAACTCGTCCCTGACCCACTCGCTCGCCAGCTCCCGCAACGGCTCCTCCACCAATGTGGGCTACCGCCCGGGCATGCGCCTGGCAACCAACTTGCACAGCACGGAATTGCAAAACTTCACCAACGGCCAGCCGCCGTTGCCGCTGGTTGACCAGTTGTGGAGCCGCATCGTGCTGTTCCTCGAGGAGGAGTACCCAGAATTGGAGGACAACTTGAACGATGGCGCGCTGTCGGCAGACTTGAACGAGTTCGAAAAGGACTTGGCTGTGGGGGCGTTGCCAGTGGAGTTCCGTCAGTTTTACAAGATTCACGACGGCCAGTTCCGCGGCGGAAAACCCACAGGTTTGCTTATGGGCTTGACGCTTTTGGACATGGAGAGCATCTTGGAGGAGTATACGCTCTGGGCCAAAGTTGCCGAGCGCGTGGAGAAACAGCACATGGCCTTGCAGCACCAGCAGCACCAGCTCGGCAACTCTGACGCCTCCTCCACCGCGTCGCGCACCATCCGCGAGCGCCTTGCCAACAGCTATCTCATGCACCAGAAATCGGTACCTGCCAATGCGGTCCAGGCCTACTACGTCCACCGTGGCTGGGTTCCGATCGCACGTGACTACTACGGCAACATGTTGGGGCTCGACATGGCTCCCGGCCCAGCCGGATTCAAGGGCCAGATCATATTGTTTGGCCGTGATTTCGACACCAAGATCGTGGTGGCCTCCAGCTTCCAGGAGTTGATCTTCCAATTTGTTTCTGACTTGGAAGCGGGTAACTACACCATTGATAAGTCCGAGACCAACGAAGACAATGGATTCTTGGACTCGACGCGCGACGATGACTACATGATCGGCGATGAGGACGAGGATAATGGCGAACTTGCGTTCTACGACCGTTCCGGTACCGAGTTTTCCGCGGCCAGAGGTAAACTCTCGTACATTGAGGTGTTGAAGCGTCGCGCGTTGAAGCGGTACGGCATCACCAACCCAGAATCTTTCCAGACCACATTCACCCCCCAGCGCTTAGCGAGAAAGAAGCTGCCGGCTGAAACCCATGCGGCCCATTCCACGGTGGAAAGCACTGCAGACTTGCTCAAGGAGACCCTCATTGACGATTCTTCTGTGCCAACTTCAGAGGTGCTCGTGGATGCAACAGTGCCAGCAGAGCCAGTGATTCCACCAAGCATGCCAGCAAAGGTGGAGGCAGAGACTGAAGAACTGGTGAAAGCTGAATCTGAATCAGTGAAAGCTGAATCTGAACCAGTGGAAGCTGGATCTGAACCAGTGGAAGCTGAATCTGAACCAGTGGAAGCTGAAGTTGCTGAAACAGAGGCCGAAGCTGAATCCGCTGCAGCTGAACCGGTGGCAGCTGAGGCTGAGGAGATTGACAGCGTTGAGAAATCTGTTCAGCCCGAGGAAGAGACCACGAGTACAGTGGCCGACAAACCCGCAGAGGGCAAAGAAGAAACCGTGGAGATCGCTCTTTGATTTAGATAGTGCAATAATATTCATCGTTAGGCATAGTGTATTGGCTGGGTCACATGCTAGGTACATATTCTGTTAGCGAGTGGCGGCCCTCCTACTACGAGGGAAACTGGCTGGAAAGTTTGAAATCGACTTTGCAATCATGTAATTTTCCTCGCTATTAAAGCTCACCGTAAAGTACTTCTCCTCTGGGAGTGCACAGGGCCCCACAAACATCGGAGTTGCAAACAGTTCTTTCACCAGAATGCTGGACCAACACGAGTTCAACCACACAGCGCTCTTCAACTCTTCAGCCCTCGGTTCTCTTGCATATACAGTGGATCATGATGACCAAAATTCGGTTGTCGAAGACGACTTTCACGACCAATCGCAATCGGGCGCGTCACCTTCAGACCAGCCGTCTTTAGAACAGATACAACACTTGTACTATACAAAAGGACTCGAAGAACTTGAAAGTCTCCTGCTTCTAGATTTGTCTCCGTTGGCCTCGTGGAAACTTTCGTCTTATAAACAGGGCTGTGGCTTGGCCCAACTACGGGACGATACTCCTACTACTTACTGGCAGTCCGATGGGAGCACCGACAACAACATGGAGCAACAGACCAACGCCGAAGGTACGCAGCTCAATCATCCACATACAATAACGCTTCTGTTTTCCAAACGTGTGAGCTTGGAGCGGATCTCGCTCTTCACTAACTTCCAGCTAGACGAGTCGTACACGCCGCTGAAGATCAAGATCATGGCAGGTAGCTCCAACTGGGACTTGGCCGAGGTGTGTGTAGTCAACTTTGACAAGCCTATTGGCTGGTCGCATATCATTTTCAAGGGCGTGCGGGCTGATGCGTTACTCAAGTGTTTTGTGGTGAAAATTGTTGTTCTTGCCAATCATCAGGACGGCAAGGACTCACACATACGGGCGGTTAGGTGTTTCGGAAAGAAGGCGGGCACTTCTTTCATCGATACGAGTGATCCTTTTTTCAAAGATTCCAGCCTTCAAGGCTTATCACTCACAAGTGCTAACAGTGCGAGCGCTAACGGCAGCGTCAATCACGGCCACAGCATCCACGGTGCCAGCATCAATGGAATGTCGGGAATTTCAGGCATGTCAGGAATTTCGGGAATTCTGCTCAACAACATTGGGTCGAAACTCAATTCACCCCAGTGGCAGAGTGCGGCTCTGCCGTGGGAGATTCTTGAGGACGAGGAATTCGAAGAAAATGACCCATCTACGGCAAAGATCTTGACAAATGTGTCGGATGTGATTGGTTTCAACTCGGGCTTTGATAGTTTGGAGCTTCAAAGCATATCTTCCATCCGCTAATGCGACTGATCCTAGCGGATGAGACCAATATTGAGGCAAGGAATTCTGGTGCTACATGCGTCACTTCTGTCTAAGGTATATTTTTTACACATCAGATCGTTAATACATGGGGTGTATCTCAAGTTCCAATTTGCCTCTAGTTGATCTTCAACGAAAAGTCAACAATGCCGCATCCCTGGTGGATGGAAGAGGTCGAGTAGATGTCGATGTCGTTGCTCAAGTACGAAGACAAGTTCTGCAACGTCAAGCCGCCAGAACATTCCAACAAAAAGCTTTTGTTGGTGCCATGGTAGTGTTTTCTCAAGCTCTGGGCCACCTGGCGCAATTCTTCCCCAGTGAAGTTGTCCAACATCACAACATCCGCGCCCGCATCAATTGCTTCTTTAGCATCTTCCTCGGTACTCACTTCCACCTCCACCTTCACTGCGAATCCACAAACGCTGCGAGCACTTTTAACAGCGCCAGTGATGCTTCCAGTGGACTTGACATGGTTATCTTTGAGCATCACCATGCTGCTCAAGTCGTATCTGTGAGCATCAACTCCTCCGACAAGCATAGAGTACTTCTCAAGTTGTCTGAGACCCGGGGTAGTCTTTCTTGTGCCGGCAATAATACCAGTGTAACCACTTTTATCCGCTAACTGCTTTGTGACATAAGACTGAGTAGCAATTCCGGAGGAACGCGCCAACAAGTTCAATGCGGTTCTTTCACTAAGCAAAATCTTGTTCGCAGGGCCCGACACGGTAGCGACAACGATCTTGCCCTTGTGAGACGCCAAAATTTCCGGAGTCACATATTGGCCTTCTTCATAGTGCCATTCCACTTGAAGGTCACACTGCTTGAACACTTCGGCGGCAAAAGGCACTCCAGAGATTACTCCACTCTGTTTCATGTATAATGACGCAGTCTCGTGTTTGTTGCCCACAACAAATGCGCCGTAGTCAAAGGACGGAACATCCTCGGTGAGGTAGTCGGTGATTTGTTGTTTCCATTTTCCGTTGACCGGAAGTAAATTGGCGTAAGCAGAAGCCATGTGGTGTGATTTGCGGAGAAGAAGGATTTTCCACAATCTCCTGCATTGCACTGTTTTCTCCATGGTTCGCGCATACACTCACTCCATCCTAGGCTCGCTTGATGTCCATCATTCCTTCAATTCATGAGTGATGTCCCGGTCACACCATCACTTCACGATGTCCGGAGAGTCAGAAACTCGGATAATATGGGAAAAGCGAAAAAAATCCAGGGAGTCTTGAATGTTGGGCTGGTCTCCACGACTTGCAAATTGTGCGGAATGACTTATGGCCATCATGTGGATGATCGTTCCGCACACGCCAAATACCATACAAACTTCGTCAATGGGCCGGCATGGGTGTTTGCGGCCGAGCCTATCCGGAAATTTTCTATTACTCGAGAAACCACGAAAAAGACCCTGTCTTCCAAGGTAAAGCTGTCCCCGGCCCATGTGGAGTTCTTCGCGGCACAAGTGTCTCTGATGGCGCAAGTGTCGCGAGTGGAAAACCTCTTGGAGATGGTCAATCGCGAATTGAACGCACCTGCTGCCAGCGACGCATGGAAACACCCAGAAGCTCACGACATTCCCGGAAAAGCCTTTGTCGCAGTAGTGAACAAGAAGTCCGTGGCACTCTGTATCACCGAGCCCATCAAATCGGCATTCTGGGTCGTCAGCCGCACGCAGCAGGTTGTGCCTAAGCAGGAAATCAACAACGCACGCGTGGGGATTTCCCGTATCTGGGTTGCTCCCAGCTGGCGCCGTTGCGGTGTGGCCATGCAACTCTTGGACGTGGTGCTCCACCATTCCGTGTATGGCATGAAATTGGAAAAGCGACAAGTTGCATTCAGCCAGCCCAGCTTTGCGGGTGGATTGCTCGCGCGGCAGTTTAATGGGGTGAAGCACAAGAGCGGCGAGACCCTTGTGCCTGTGTACTTGGAGGATTAGAAATGGTCCAAACAAACGTGGGTGCCAGTGGATGGGTATAACCAGCAACCATAATATTTGTGTCAGTGTTCCACCAGTGTATATTAATCCATAAACGTGACTTACTCCACAAACACCGACTTGTTGCCGACGGAAGTGATGGCGGAAGAGAAGTACCCATACATCAACGCCGACAACGCCCCGTGGGCCGCAAGCTTGAAACCACGCGGAAGCGCACCCGCGAAAAGCAGCCCAAACCCGTTTCTCTCAATAAGTTTGTACGCCGTCAGAAGTCCGTCCCGGTAGAGTGTGCGGCCGTTTTTCAGCTGGATGTGACTCTTGAGTACATCTAGCGGTTGAGACACGGCGGTGGCAGCAATGGCAGAAACCACATACAACAACGTTTGCTCTGTTTGCGACGATTTGAGGGTAAACCATTGTGGTTCGGACGGCTTGCCTTGAGGGCTGATCAACTGTCTGGTGGCATTGAAGGTGGAAAACCATGCCATGGAAGTAGCGACTTGTCGAGCAAAAGTGATCATTGTTCCGTTGGTGAATGCTCTAAATCCTTCGAGGGCATACATTTGACGCATCGTCTTCACGAGAGTCAACGCCGGCGTCTTGTTAAACTCCATCTTAAGCACATCCGCTGGAACGGTGTGGTGGTGATGGAATTTCGACGACACCTTGCCTGTCTTGTACTGGCTGACTAACTCAGACGTCCAGTATGCATGGGGAGAGATGTACTGTCTTGAAAAGAGTGGCTTTGGGTGCTTTTCAATTCCCAATCCGGTAATATCTAAAGCCAGCGGGTTTCCCTTGACTTCCGCCACCAATAGTCTGTTTTGGATCATGATGGTTTTCACGCGTTCAAATGGAACGATCCAAAGCGTCTCAACAAAGCCAGACATGGCACCCGCAATCACCACCCGAGGAGCACTGGTTTTCTTCTTGTCTCCGGCGGTATCAATGGCCATGAAATCAGACGCCCAATGGTACATGGTGATGCGAGTGGTGTTTTTCAACACACTTCCGGCCACCAACGCACTGGAACCGGTCATGAACTGCGCAATGCTGGTTATGCTCTGGTTGACCTTGTACTTGAGAAGCCCCGCATCATTGCTGAGTTGCTGGTTCGTCTTTAGGAAATCAAGCGGAAAGGTAAGGAACGCAGTGAACGCAGATGCAGAGCAGCCTGCTGCCAACGCTGTGAGGAGATTGTCACCACTTGCTGCTGTCATTGGTACGATTGCTGTTGAGTAGTCCAGGACTTTGAGAGGAGTGCGAATAACTTTGCACGTACACTCTACACAAACAATCGTAGAAGTCAATTTCCCGAAGTCAAATCTAATGGATGACAGTCAGTCTGCGTGCTCTAGAATCCATCATTTTACTGGAGAGGTGCCTCCAACCTTGCCGTCTCCGAAATCCTTTTTTTTTTTTGTTCACTTGCTGCTCTCAAGGGCCATACCTACCTAACTTACCTTTTCTCACTCTTTTCCTCAGACTGATTCGTAATCCAGGAAAAAAATAAACCTAGACTTTGCCTATATTTGACGATTGGGGGAATTGTAATTGCACACATTTTTAAGTGGCCGGAATGTTTCAGCTGTATGCTACCAGTGAAGTTCAGTTTAGTGTGAATATTCTACGGCACAGTGGTTTACGACGAGCTGTGGTATTTTTGACCCTGATATTTATCAGCTTTTGGAATTTTCAAACTATGGTATAGTTGAGCTATATCATTTTCGAGTCATGTCATTCTGAGTTTTTTAATTTTTGGGTTATAGCGTTTTGATAGCATTTTGATAGCATCTTGTAGCATCTTGATAGCATCTTGATAGCATCTTGATAGCATCTTGAGTGCATCTTGATAGCATCTTGAGTGCCTTTTCGTAGCATTCTGATAGCATTTTGATAGTATTTTGGTTATAGCACCCTGAGTAATGACCTTTGTACTTCCAGAGCCTTTCTTCAGAGATTAAGCGAAACATATATGGTAATTAGTACTAATAACAAGCTGTTCAGGGACGTCCGTGCCAACTCGATATGCTTGTATATGGAAGTGTCATGCATGTGAGACAATCGCCCGCTCAAATCCAAGAGAATAAATTTGCAGAAATTTCAGCAGTAATGTAATCGATTGTTTTCTCTTCTGGTCATTTCGCAGCCATCGGAGGTCAGTATTACTCACTGCGACTAGCGCGAACAAGAATCGCTATCTAATAACAACTCTGACACTCTACTCCAAAGTTAAACACAAATCGCATGCTCCAAGAAGCAATTCCAACCAATCTGCAAGAATGCTCTACTCCTATCCGTTCCCGGAAAAATGCAAAGGTCTCCTCCGTATTAAACCACGGTGACTGTAGGAAAGTCCGAAGCGATGCGCGACCCCAGACAATAAACATCTGCAGGTCCATCAAAACAATCTAAACACAAACATCCTGCCCGGTCTCTGTCTCGTCTGCTCTATACATGCTGCATTCCCAAACAGAGCCGTCGACACCTCTAAGGACCACTACGGTCCCGGTGGACATTTCCAATTATTCCGCCCCACTTCTGTCACGAATCAGCAACATCCATCTTCCTCCCCAAGAACTCTCCGAGGTGTTGAGTGGAATGTCCCTGCGGCGCCTGAGCATGGCTCTGCTGAGGCCTGCGAGTGGCCGCCGCCTGGCTTCTAATCTTTCAAAGGGCCCTTTTCCTGTCCACACCCCTACCAGACGATTAAGTGGACGTTTGACTGTTCGTAGGCGGCGCCGGTCGTCTACGGGGATGTCCTATGACGCCGGATATGCGGAACCGGTGACCAAGGAGTTCCTTCGCGCCTTTTCGCGTGCGTTGGTTTACGACAAGAAACGGCTGTCACCAGAGGACGATAAGGACGAGATGTACGAAGCGTTGGACGAACAGCATCGCATGCAATCCGTGAGCCCCAACGATTTTGGGGGCTCGCTCGCAGTGAAACCATATATTGCTTCTGTGCTACTGGGAACACTGCCAGATCCTTCTCCACAGAAGATTCCCAGTGAATTTGACTATTCCCTTCCCCTTCCTCCTGCGCACGACTCGCCTGTGAATGACGAGCCTCTTGGTGTGCCTGAAGAAGCGGCTGTTTCTTCAAAGCCGACTTTCAAATCCTACCTTGAGCGCATTTTGGAGAGCAGAAACAAGTCTTTGACTCTGCTGTCGCATTTCAAGGAAAGCGAGATTTTGCGCTCCCAAGAGCCCTTGGGCCACGATTTCAATGCGGTTATTAATGCCTCGCAGTTTGTCATCGAGAATACTCTCTCCAGCTTGCCCGAGTACTCGGGAAACCGCAACCATTCACAGATGGATTTGCGATTGGAAGAACCCGTCGCGTTTGGCATTTTAACAAATAATTCATCCGCCAATGAGTCCAGTGAAAAAGAGAATCACGGTTCGAAACCTTTGGAATCGGGGCAGGTTCTGCATTCCTCCAGTGGCAATGCGACACCAGTTGGTGGTGGAGGCTTTGAGTTTGATAATTTGAATGAAATGGAAATTCCCCAATGGGACTCGGTTTTGTTCTACACGTCGAAAATGCTGACTCCATCGAGGGAGTCCACGAGGGTGATGGAAGACACTTTACAGATGACCGATAATGATTTTGCCTCTGGGCTGTCTCCATCAGGGTTGATTCTGGGTCATTTCACTATTGATAATGAAGATATAAGTCAAATGGAGCACCTTCAACTTAAACCCCCGCTTTCTGAAGATGGGTTAACTGTTGAGTCAGATTCCAACTCTTTAAGTTTTGGTGAGGTAACGCTGCCAGAAACTCCTACCCACTTACCTCCACCTAGGATGACTGCTGCAATAAACGGCACGCAAATACCAAAGTCACTAGTGAAAAACTTTGTGTCCGTTGCGCAGCACATAGCCAAACCAACAGAATCGCTGAGTCCACCCAAAAAAAGATTCAAGCGAGGTTCGCTCACTTCGAGTGCACTTCGGATGGTGACGGAAAAGTCGAACGAGTTTTTGCAGCAATTGATGTCGGACTTGGAGGCCTATGCGGGTCATAGGAGCTCAAAGAAAATTGACATTCTGGACGCTGTGCTATACATGAACCGCATACGACCACATGCGGAAGGGCCTTCGCAAGTGGAAGTGATCTCACGATTGGCCAACACAATATTCCCGTTGGAAACACTTGTTGCTCTTAATAATAGTCTCCAGGAATCGGCAGAAAAAAAGGGTAGACGGACCAAGCAGGGACTTAAGAATGATGATGTTGATTAGGTGGCCAATAACTACTGTACACTTTTAACCACTAAGTTGGAATATACTGACTGACTGAGAAATTGATGGTACGCAGTTGGCGGAGAATATGGGGTAACACGAACAAATTGATGGTGCTACTCGTGTAGACAGCCTGATTCAGAAACAGGCTAAGTTCACAAATAATCTTGTGAATTAAAGGGGATATTTATAGGAACACTACAGGTAATTATACAATATGGCATATACTTGATAGTAATAGAGAAAGCTATGCTTTAAGCCAACGAACACGGTGAGATCTCCGCGGCCACGAATTATTGAGGACCATGACTCAAAAGCCATGAGTTGGCTTACAGCCAAATTTATACATATTTATCACCAGTAAAGGTGCCGACAGAAGTGAAATAAAGGGTAATAACGAATGGTTGTCAATATTTACAAGGGTCTTATTTACAAGAGATCCATCGGGGTTTGGTTGTAGATTTAAGCGTCAGCGCCAGCTCTTGCTTGGGCAATTTCCGGCTGTGCGTCTTTCACCAATTTGTACAACTCAAAGATGGCTGCCGGAGTCACACCCTGGATGCGGCGTGCCTGGCCGATCGTCTGTGGCTGGATGGTGTTGAGAAGATGACACACCTCGTACGAGATTTTCACATTGCCTGTGTTGGAGTAAACGTAGTCCACCGGCAATAACAAGCTCTCGTCTGCGTGGAACGCCCGCAAATGGGCTTCTTCCTTTTTGAGCCATGGCTCATAGGTGGCTTCGACATCCACCCGCTCCACGAGCCAGCGTGACATGTCGTGGTAGAACAGAGGGAGCGGTTTGCCCGTGACTTTCTCCAACTGCGGCACCAAATCGGCCAAGTGCATGTCTTTGTATGAGAGCAACTTCCACGCATCCACCACTGTCACCCTATTCACACGATGGGTGCCCTGTAACACTGGAGCCCACCGGGCACCCGACATCGACACTGACAGAAGGTGCTCTTTGATGGCGTCGAACTGATTGAGCTGTGACTGGAAGTGGCGATAACGAGTCTCACCCACTACGCCGGCGCGATAGCCCTTCTCCGTGAGGCGCTTGTCAGCATTGTCGGAGCGGATGGAGAAGCGAAACTCCGAGCGCGACGTGAACATGCGGTACGGCTCTTCTACGCCTTTGGTGATCAAGTCGTCCACCAACACCCCGAGGTAGCCATCCAGGCGGTGAAGCACAAACAGCGGCTTCAGCATATATGCGAGGCCTGCGTTGATACCTGCGAGGCACCCTTGGGCCGCAGCCTCTTCGTAGCCGGTGGTACCGTTGATCTGGCCCGCCAAGTACAAGCCCGAAACCAACTTGGTCTCCAAGGTGCGGCGGAGCTCGCGCGGGTCTACATAGTCGTACTCAACTCCATAGCCAGGCTGGAGCATTTCCACTTTTTCGCATCCAGGCATCATGCGCACCAACTGCTGCTGGATTTCTTCGGGCATGGTGCATGAGATTCCGTTAGGATACACCACGTCTGTGTCCAATCCCTCGGGTTCCAACCACACCACGTGCGACGTCTTGTTGGGGAACTTAATCACCTTGGATTCAATGGAGGGGCAGTAGCGCGGGCCCTTGACGGTTTCGCGGATGTGGATCGACCGGTGGAGATTTTCTTGCACCAATTGATGGAACTCGGGCGTGGTATTGGTCTGGTGGCACTCCACTAGGTTGTCGGCCAACGCAACCTGCTCGTTCATGTAAGACATGGGTTGGGGGGGCGAGTCAGACGGCTGGGGCGTGAGGCCGCGGTAGTCGATGGTGCGGGCCAGCAACCGAGGCGGGGTGCCTGTTTTGAGGCGGCCCAAGCGGAACCCTGCCTGCGCTAACGTGCGCGACAAGCCGTGAGTCGCCGCCTCACCCATGCGGCCCGCGGGCTCGCAGTGCATGCCAATATGGATTTCCGCACCCAAAAACGTGCCGGTGGTGAGCACAACGCGGTCACACCGCAACATCCTGCCGTCGCCAAGAACGACACCTCGGACACTGCCATACACCCGGCCGGTGGAGTCTGTGGACGCAGAAGCTTTCCCTGCCTCTGATGCAGAAACTTCCGCCGGTGCCACCACCACGTCCTCCACCAGCGCCTCCAAAACCTCGAGGCCCGGGTACTCGTTGATGGTGCGCTGCATCTCCTTCAAGTAGATGGCACGGTCAATCTGCGCCCGCGGGCCCTGCACTGCCGCGCCCTTTGACGCATTCAAGATTTTGTAGTGGATACCGGCCCGGTCGGTGACGCGGGCGCAAACACCGTCTAGAGCGTCTACCTCGCGGAGCAACGTGCCTTTTCCCACGCCGCCCATGCTCGGGTTACACGACGCCGTGCCGATTTTGTCGGCGTGAGGAGTGATGAGAGTGGTGTGGGCGCCAGCGCGCGCGGCCGCAGTCGCAGCTTCACACCCGGCGTGGCCACCGCCCACAATCACCACGGGGTGGAACGGGGCGGACGCTAGACGCCGCTCTATGTCGGCGCACATGGCGATGGAGCGGCGAAAAAGCAACGAGGTCATGAATCTGACAGTTCGATTTGGACGTTTCAGAGAGCAGTCGGTCAGTTCGAGGAGCTGTTGGTTCAGCTCGAGCTCAGAAAAACCTTCAGTGAGTCCCCAGAAATTGAACAGCTAGTGGATCGCCGTTGGAAGTCACTGGAGCAGTTTATCACCCAGTAAATAGTATATAACTGAGTATCGGTAGATCCCTCAGTGTCAGTGAAGTACAGTGTCTGAATGGTTGAGTGTCAGCGGCGTTTGTAGTAACTCCAACGTTGCCTCACAAAATAAAGCGAATATTTCAAGATACCCCACTATTGCTTGTGGTGATAGAGGTTTGTGGTTCGCAGACTTTGATCTCAGTCTTTGTTCTCAGACTTAGGTCGCAGACTTCCTACTACCCAAACGTGCGCAACGCATCGCACTTTTGTGCACAACTTTTCTTTATGGCTGGCGACGACTTGGAAGACGGATTGGCCTACGACTACGACCTGGGCGTCGAAGACGGCGTGGAGGTGCAAGACGAGACGGAGCAAACCCTCGCCGTCCCGCTTTCCCCTGCCGATTCCCCCAACCCAAAGAAGAGAAAGGCGTCTCTGAAGTTGCAGGAGAAGAAGAAGCTCAAGATGGCCATGGACATCGATCACAAAAAAAACCTCTCGCGTGAGTCTGCGCCCGAGGCCATTGCTGACTACATCAACGACTTCATCCGCAAGCGCAATCCCGATCTTTCGGCGTTGGAGTTGGCTGAGCTCTACTTCAAGAAAACCGACTTCCGTTCCACCGCTGACTTTGCCGATGCCCGTACCTTGGCCAACTTGGCGCTGTTTGTCGCTGCTCGCTTCGGCAATATGCTTCCCAGCTCCACTCCGGGAAAAAAGAACACCAAGAAGCTGAAAAAGTCCAAGAAGGACAAGAAAAACCAGAACAATACTTCAGAGTCAGATCAACCCACTGCCGAGCGCAAGTTCATCGCAGTGTTGTCGATGTCAGCGCTTCGGGCGTGTGACGTACATCGGGCTTTGCGTGAAATTCCAGGCTCTTCGCTCAAGTTGATCAACAAAAACAAGTTGAACGTAGACTTGAAGTTGGTGGCTTCCACCTGGTCCAGAGTACTCTGCTGCACTCCAGGACGGCTAACCAAGGTTTTGGGCGACGAAGCGCTGGCTTTGAAAGCGGAAGAAATCAAAATCATTCTTATGGACAACACATACTTGGACCAGAAGATGCAGAACATCTGGGATATAAAGGAGACACTCGAGGCGTTGCGCCTCTTGACCCAGGCTGGTGCCAAGGTCTACTTGTACTAGACATGTATACTAATGTAAATTACCTAGACCATTCGTAGTGTTTGCATCTCTCCCTTCCTATAAATTATCTAAGTCACCAGCAATGGCAAGAACATATGTCTACTAGTCTTGTAGAATTCATTGACGCTGCGCACAATGTATTCCACTGCAGAGCCCTCCAATGCGCCATTTCCGCCATTGATCTTAGCAAGCGCAGCAACTAAGTCTTTGTGTGTTTCGGTGACTCCGCCATCAGTCACAAAATTGAGCAAGAACACAATGTTAGCAAGACATTGTCTTGATTTTTGAATCTGCAGCTGGTCCCCCACCGCGCGGTTATCCGACAATGCGACATTCGGTTCGGTTTTCTCAACTGATTCCTCAACTGGTTTTTCAACTGGTTCCTCAACTGATTTTTCAACTGGTTCCTCGACTGGTTTCTCAACTGGTTCCTCAACTGGTTTCTCATCTGGGGAAACTTTGTCCTCCTCTTTTTTTTCTGCATTCTCGTTTTCGTCACCCAAACCTTCGTTCCAGTCTTCGTCGTTTTCATTCCAGGCATCTTCCCCTTCATCCCAATGGTCTTCATCCGTCTCCTCAGATTTTCCTGCCGTGGCTGCTTCAGCCACCTTCACTTCAGGGTCAGCGATTCCATTAGCCTCCACTTCCACCTCCTGAAGGAATTTAGATTTTACAAAAGAGTCAAGCATAACCTCGATCACATTGCGCATGATCCATTCGTTCTTCACCGAAACGAAGTTCTCCTTCAAGCTCTCGTTCAGGTACATTGAGCACATCTCGTACTTGTTGAAATGCGAAGACTCCAATAATTTGTTGGCAAGACCATAAACAGTGGAATGTAATGCCAAGTGTGGTCTCACAGGTAGAGTGCCAGAGTCGAAGCCGGAATCAAGAAGTGTACCATCCCGAATCTGTTCGGCGAAAGACTTCGTTCCGGTCATTGGTGACAATAGAAGAGTGGAGAATAATTTGGCGCAAATCTCGGTTATATTCTTGTCAATTGTTGAAACAATCACGTCGGCACTCAAAAGTTTTGTGTTCTCCTTCAACACTAGCAAAATCCTCAAAAGAAAGATGACTCTGCAGGTGTCCTCCAGCTTCGAGTGCTCGTGAACCAATCTGTCTATGAAGGCCGAAAAAATGCTAGTTTGTGCGAGAATTGACTTTAACACCGTATCTTGTAAGTCACTAAAGACACTTTGCAAGTAGTCTTTAGTGAACGTTCCCCATGAGCTAGACAAACCATCCACATCCTTGAACTCGCGTTCAATTGGAGAATATATTTTCTTGCACATGCTGTCTTCCGAAGGACTCAAAAGACGTTGAAGCGAAAGGGACTTCATAAACCAGTTTGTCAAAGCTCGTACACTGCTGATATTATCGTCATCACCCGAAATCTGAGTGTTTCGCGATGAAAGTTGAATAACTGACTTAATGTAGTCATTCATATTGTCATCCATCAAATCAAATACATCTTGCGTGAATGGTTCATGAATGATATCTCCTTTGAATGACAATTTTTCAATCTGCAGCAGCACCAATTGCAAAATTGAGCTTTGGTCGTCCAGATTTAATTGGCTCAAATGCTTTTCTACTTGAACCTCAACAATTTGCTTGCGGATGTAGTCAAGAATACGACTTGGAACATTGGCCTTTGCAAGGTATGGTGCTGTGAAGCAAATATGTGCGTTTGATAAGCTTAGGACTTCATTGCGCCTAAGACCCCCAACAAAAGTTTGGAACAATTTCAACGCTCGTTGTGACGATTCATAAAAGTTGCTCGAATCATTAAATTTGGTCAAGCAGCTGACGACAAAATCGTGAGCAATCGAGGCAAACATGAAAAGCTTTTGCTCAACGGCAACTCCTGAAACTGGAACCGAATAATCAACATCCTTGAAACTGATAAGCTCTTCATCAAACCAGTTGTGAAACCCAAACAAATCAGATGCATTCCAATCGGAAATACTCTTTAATAGTTTCAGTAAGTCGCTAGATGGAGCTTCCAACGATAAGAAAAACCTATTAGTAATCAGGCATGTGGTTTCGATATAGGCAAAAATTGGAAAAAAATCAACAGTAGTTTTACCTGATACTTTGGCTTTCTCTAATGCACGAGTAAGACATTGTTCGAGGTAAGACTGTCTCAAAGACACGAATTTCTCGGCAATCTTCTCCAAAGAATTGAGCTTCTCGTTATCTCGGTTCACAATGATATAGGCGATCAAGTAGTTCACAATAGGGCTAGAAGAATTAAACTTCGTAGCAAAGGGTATAGAGTAATCGTTTTCTTCTGAATCTGAATAGACCTCGAGTTCGTCTTCAGCGTATCCGTCATCATAAATATCGAACTCTATGTCGTCATCCTGGTGAGGTTTAGGTTTGGAATGGAAAATCTCAGAATCAGCAAGAAGAGACCCAGAGCCAGTATTTGCTGTAGCAATCTTGTGTTCCAAATGATCGATAAAACTTTTTTTCAAAATGAGAAGATTGGTGCTAACGAGCGGGCTATTAACCAAGGTCTCCTTAAACGCAACACCGATTGTGTAGTACAACTTGGCCATGAACACTAAGGTGGACGATCTCTTCAACATCTTTGTTTTAAGTTTAAGATCAAGACTAATAAGCTTGTTGTTGATCACATTATTGAGTATCGTCTTTGCGGATCTAGATCTTGCTGACTTAGCCCTGCTATGTCTTAGCATTGAGTCAAACTTGTTCAAGGAATTAGACCCAAATGAGACGTAGTTTGATGGTTTATACGATAAGTCGGACAATTGCGAATCCACTGTGCGGGAAACGGCATTCATTCCCTCAATATCCTCTGCAATTCGGATCAAATCTCTGTATTTTTCTCCTACCAACCGATGTAAGTCATCTTTGGCTTGGGCAACATTCGACTTGTATTCAAGCTGGAGCCTTTGCACTTGGGCAACAGAGTACTTGGAGAAGATTTCATCAACAGAGAAATCAGCAAGTTCGGATATACTATCTTGTGAGACTTGCAGATTGTCCGATGTGCTCGAATGAGCCAATGAAACCAGGCTTTTTCGGGACACCTCCATTAAGTGGGTGAAGAACTGATGAATCTTGAATCGAGAATTTGTGCAGTCGTGGCAGTGTGAGATCGCGGTCAGTGCAACGAATTTCCTAGAAGAGCAAAATAGTCAAACACACTATAAGAATCGGGAATAATTTGAAGATTTGTAGACATGCATCTCTCGAAGCTATTCCATCACTTATAGTTGCTGGGGAAAGCACAGGTGTAAGTTCACAGTATTCTCGAAGGAGACATGTTAAGCATGTTATGCCAAATGTTTACCAATTCTTCCAGGTACTACAAATTGGAAAAGTGAAATATGGCAGAGGACAAATATTCTGGCATCATGGCGCAAAGCACCATAATCATAATAGATACACAAGGTCCATACTGCTAACAAGTTTGTACTCTTGCCGGCGTTGTAGCTGGAGTAGGCCACTTGTGGGAGTGGCCCTATTGGCTAAGCGCGGTACGACGATTGCCTAATTGGGACAGAAATTTAATTCCCGGTGAATAGGCATTTGTACCACATTATTTTGAAGCTCCACAACTACCAGCGGCCACAGAGTCAATATTGTGCTATTATGGTCGTCCACAAACGTACCCGAAATGGCTGCTTCACCTGTCGGCGAAGGAAGAAGAAATGCGACGAGAGTCTGTACCCACTGTGCCAAAACTGTCAAACAAACCACTTCGAGTGTTCATGGCCACAACACGTGAGAGATCAGCACAACAAAGACGCAAACGTTGCACTGGAAAAAAGTCCAGCTGAAAGTGCCACCGATGTGTTGGCAGTTGCTCAGCTGAAAGTACAAAAAGCAGACGCAAAAAAGCGAGGCAGAAACTACATTCTCGAGCGGATCGCCATGCAGCAGGATTGCGTGGAAGAAAGCCCGGATGCCTTTATCCTAGATAGAAAATTCGGCAAGCGCAGTGATATTCACCAGCGAATAGCACAGCAAATGGATATTCCGGGTGATGAGTATTCCGCATGAACCGACCGCGCCAGACCCGATTGTGGAGAATTTACCACAGCGATAAAGAGAGTTTGTATACTAAAAAATTACTTTGAGCCGAAGAAAATGGGCCAAGAGTCCCTGGCCAGTAGTTTTCATAGAAGACCAACATCTACTAGGGACTTTTATGCGGAGCTCCTGCAAGGGCTAATTTCGGTCTTCCATCTCGGATCCCGTGCATATTGAATTCCGCCCCGACCTCACGTGGCAAAACAAGGGAGATCGGGTGTGATTTGGGATACGTCAATGGTTCACTGAAAAATACATGGATTAATGGAAAAATGTTCCACACGATACCGAGATGACGGTTCAGAGGAGAATTAGGCATGGTCTCCGAAATCGGGAGGTAACTGTGCCGGAATCGCGATCGGTAGTTTTCACCTGCGCGCAAATGTGATAGATTTATTCATCGAAATCTTCCACGGCCCATCGTTTTTTTATTGAACCTGGCCCACTTCTGCTTCCCCTTTGCGAGAACCCAAACACACACCCGGAAAAACACCCACCATCCGCACGTTTGGCCCCGATGACGTCATTGCATAACCACCAGGATTCGGCGTACTACCAGGACCTGGTTTCTCCAGCTTACTACAACGCGCAAGTGCCCCAGCAAATCATCCACAACCCTATAGACCAACAAAGATCGCCGTACTATCACGAAAGTAGCACTGCTCCAAACTACGAAAACGGCGATTCACCCAACAACGGCTACTACGCCCCAGAAAAAATCCCGGAAAATGTTACTCCGGGCCCTACCCAACCCCACTCATCTCTCCCACCACATATTCCGCCACCGCTGGCAGTCGAACCTCCCACCGAACAGCCGTTCTACGTGAATGCCAAGCAGTATCACCGCATTTTGAAGAGAAGAATCGCTCGTGCCAAGTTAGAAGAAACGTTGAAAATTGCCCGCACCAGAAAACCGTACTTGCACGAGTCAAGACATAAGCATGCGATGAGAAGACCTCGTGGACAAGGAGGAAGGTTTTTGACTGCAGCAGAGATTGCAGAGAAGGACAGATTGGAAAAGTTAAAGAGTTTGGAAGGCGACGCCCACTCGGCCGATGCCGAGGTAAAGAGTGAGAATGCAGCTTCAGAAATTTCCGCTCAGCTTCCCACTGAAGCCAGCGACAACAAACAACAGGGAGCCGTATTTGCGAACTTGATTGACACATCGTCTTAGGTTGCTGGTTGGATGGATTATTTGGCACCATGTTCTGGATTGGCGCTCGACGGTTTTTACCTTACAAAGGACTCTTTAATTTCACTTCGTTTCAACTCATTCTTCCCTGTTCATTATAATTTCTCTTACTTCCTTGTATTAGTCTAAAAATACGTTTTTGGTTTTAATATCCTAATAATAGCCCCCTCTGATCCCATCATCATACATTAGACACCGCCGCTTTAGCTTCTGCGCTTAACAGATTCAACACACCAAGAGACGACAACTTCTGAATATTGCTGACCACGCCCATCTTGATAGATTTAAAGTCCTCATTACTAACCTGAGGCAATGGATCAAATTGTGGTAATTGAATGGATACAAGTCTCGAAAAGGTCGAGCCATACGAAGAGCTTTCCAAATCCAACTCCTGGACAGCTACACTTGCGGTATTAGCATCTCCAGTGATGGTGTTTCCAACTGTGCTTGTACTCTTCGCGATACCTTGCAATAGGCTCAAGTTTTTGCACAACTGTTCAAGCGTGGGCAAAAGAAGAACCTTGTAGTTTCCTTCGGTAAATGAATGGCATGTGACCAACTGGGACAATCCCAATACCGCAATCTTTTTATCCTGCAAGTTTGCGAAACTTTCGGAGGTTGGCAAAATGAAGCTTGTGAAAATCTGTTTAAAAACGCCTTGCTGCACCGACTCAATGAAATTGACGACGAATTCCGCATTGATCTGGCCATAAGTTTTCGCAGAAAGCTCCGTATTCAACGGAATACAACATAATGTCATCAAAGATACCACAAACTTCTTAATAAACTTCTCCGTGCGCGACGTCTTCAATCTAGTCAAAAGCAAAACCGCAATCTGGTTTAAGTAGTTCGATAAGAGGTTCAGGGGGATATTCAACAAGATAGCCTCCAAAAGATCGAAACCATAAGTGTCATTGGCTCTAGATGCAATCAACTTTTGGAAAACTCCCAACAAAGGTGTGAGCTCCGAAGGATTCGCGAAAGGTGCTGGGTCATGTTCCATGATAGCAATGAGCAACCTGGTAATACCGGGAACGTTTCCTCTATATTCCCATACGGCAGGAGACATGAGTGGTTTGACCAAACTAGAGTACTGCAGCGGCAAAGGTGTTGTTTTAGGCAAGTTTTCAAGCAAATACGCCAAGATTTGGAAAGTATATGGAACGAACTCTTGAACGTCTTCGCTCAAAATTTGAAGTAACGAAGGCATAACGATATTGATATAATTTTCAACACGTGCTGGGTCGGAGCCAAACTTGATCAAAAGACCCAAACTTTCAAACACGTAATGGGTGAATCTTGGGTTAGCAGGATTTTTAGCAATAATACTCAAAATGTTCAAGAATTGTTGTATAACGGTCAATTTGAATTCCTCATCAATAGAGTCTTCAGCAGTATTTAAAACTTGCATTACAGCTTTGATCAAGAACTCATTTTCTGATAATTTTTCGGGAGCACTGTTGTTCAATATGAGTGGAAATAAACCGGACAATAAATCTTGAATGAATGGCTTAATATCTTGTTTGTCAAACACAGGATTATGCTTGGTGCTAGTGAAACTAGCCATGGAGAACAATTTGTCGATTGTTATAGCTGCATAAGTGTAGACAACAACATTTGGATTCTTTAAATGATTAATGAGAAGTGGAATTGTGGTGACGAGTTGCTCCTTCGTTAGTTGATTGCGAAAGGTCATAATGTACTTGATCGCGTCAGTCTTCAAGATGGGCGAAGCATCGTTCACCAAGTATGAAGCGATGTTATCAGTGAAAAATTGAACAACGTCAACCAACATGTTAATAGAGGTGACACCAATATTAGTGACAGTGCCCTTGGCTGCCAAGGAGGAGAACAAATAGATTGCAATGTCTTTATTTCTCCAATCCGAATGAGCCAAGAACTGGTTAACATAGTGCATCACTGAGCTTGTCAACAACTGTGCATTAACTTCTTTCAATTCCCTCAAGAAGTCAGTAGAGGATTTACGTCTGGAATCAAAATCAGAGCCCTCCAAATCGGATCTCACAAATGTTATTGGTTCATCTTCAAATGTTTCCTGATCAACCTCTCTAAACGCAATATTAGGCAAAATAATCTTTTCGATTATCTCCTTGATTGCTTGCTCATTATTGAAGAAAGATTGGTACTTGATGATCTTGGAAATAGAAGTTAAGAACGACAAGATCTTCACTGCCAACAAATCAAACTTCTGCTGTTTGGTAACGTACACATTTATCAATTCCCAGATACAGGTAATGAAGTTCTCGATCATGCCATCAAATTCTTCAGCGTATCTGGTAATGTACAACGATACCAATTCAATAATGGCAGTCTTGGTCTTAATGAGAATGTCAATCTCTTCGTCATCATCAACGTCCCCGATAAGATTGGTGTTGAAGTTCAAGTACTTATGCATAATGGACATTCCTGCGACCATGTTGTCCTCAAAGAACTCGGGAATATCTTGACAATTCAAATCATAATATATCTGAACTAACAAGAACATGCAATCCATATAAATGTTGACTGAAGCCGCATTATTCTCGGCCACAGCCTGAGAAATGAGCTCATCGGTTTTGGTCAATAAAGCCATATATGGCAGGGCGAACTTATCCAAGACCATCTTGATTTCCGTGAACAATTCATCTGAGCGAAACAAAGGTCTCCATTTTTTGAAGATCGAGTGAGCAACAAGCAAAATACCCTTGTTCAAAACAAAGTCAGTCAAAGAAAGCTTTCCAACCAAGTCGTCAATCAAATTCTCCCACCTGTGAGGGAAATCCAGCTCAGCAATGATGGAAATGGTCTCACCCAACTGGATCTGCAAGTTGTTAGGCAACTTAATCATGACATTCAAGATCTCACTCTTGATGTATTGCACATCTTGTTGAAATAATATATATTCACCGTCCTCATTGACCCACTTGCGCTTCACGAGATTTTTCAAAAACAAAGCTCCAGCAAGTCTGACCGCTGGATCCAAGTTGGTTGATGCTACAACATGAAGCAAATTGATGGCGAATTGCGGTTGGGATTCGATGGATCTCAAGTGTCCTTCGGCTTGCTTAGCATTGCGAGGATCAAGAGAATCCTTTAAATATTGAGGGATTGATTCCAAGCTGTTCTCCGCCATTGTCGTGTCACAGAAATAATGAAGACAGCACCAGTCTGAGAAGATACGAAGTAGTAATGGGATTTCTCAGATGAGAATCATTACTCGCTTTTTTTCTGATTTGGTTTGCTGTATGCCTTACAACATCCAGGAAGCGTAGGTTCCAAACATCGCTACATTCATTGAGTGTCATAATTCCGCAAGAAAACGGACCTTAATACAAAAGTGAAGACCGTAAAGAAACTTTCTTACAAAAACAAAGCGAGCAGTGGCAGGGAATGTTCATATTGCTTAATCGATTCTCACATTCTCTAATTGCTCGCAAACGAAGAAAAAAAAAAAAAAAAAAAAATCAGGACGTTGCCGTCCACCACTACAAACAATTAATTTATGCAAGATAGGTTCTATTACTTATGTGAACTAGCGTTTCCGATATTGAATCTAGTACTAAATGCAATTGGACACGGCAAGATCACTTACTTTGGCAAGTTCTGAGCGTTTTGCTTTTGCTGGTTTTGCTTTGCCTTGGCGTAGACCAAACCAGAGATGAAACCAACAAAAATCGAGGAAACGGACCAGAAGTTAACAGCAGCATCAAAGAAGACCAAACCAGACAAAGCGATTGGCAACTTGTTCAACGCACCAACCATGGAATAGGTAGTGGAAGAGGTGACTCTGACACACCAAGCAGAGCAGTACGAAATACCAACAGAAGAAGCACCAGAAAAGATCATGGCCAAAATAGTGGCAGTTCTGTTCTCAGCTGGGAAGTTGACGGCAAGGTTGGCAGCGGACCAGTCCTCAAACACAAAGGAACACACCAAAAGGACAGGAATGGACAACAAGTTGTTGTAGTACATGGTGTCAAAGTCCTTGAAGTTCGTCAACTTGATTCTGATTCTCATGTACAAAACAAAAGCAGCAGAAGCGAAACAGTTGGTAAACATCCAGAAGTATCCGAGATACAAGGAGTACATGTCTTCAGCGGTCTTGGTACCCGCAGAGTCACCGTAAGTGGCAAGCACGGAAGAGAACACCATCAACAAGAAAGAACCCAAGGCCATAGAGGTGACCTTACCACCAAACCACAAAACCTCACCGTAAGCAATCAAAATGATGGTCAAGTTCTTGAAAATAGTGTAGACTGGAATAGACAAGTACACCAACGCCTTAGACGAGGTATAAATCATGGCAACAAGAAGAAGAGCGATTGGGAACCACTTTTTGGCCTCGTCTTGGTTAAACTGTCTGTAGGTGATAACATTGAATTGCTTCAAAGTACCAATAGTGGCAATACAGACAACACCTTGAACAGCCAAAAGAAAAAAGTTCAAGTTGAAGCTGTAACCGGAAAGGACGTACTTGTTAGTAACAGTCATCAAGATAGATGAGATACAGTAACTGAAAATCGATAATGGGGCCGAGTTGGCAATCGAAGCAGTGGCAGAACCACCGACTGGAGCATATCCTGATTTTTCCATTTTTCTTTTAATTAAATATCCAATTTGTGCAATAAGGTAGAACAGAATAATTCCCATACACTAGTGGAAAAGAAAGTACCGCTGTTATGTAACAAGAGGGTGGGTGTCAATAAAAAGGAAGTAGACAAATCCAACACGTTCTAGTAAAAAAAAAAATCCCTGGTGCTAAACAAACACGCTCAACGACGTGTTGGAAGTGCGAAGCCCAAATTTGCATACCGGAACGGTAGTTCATTTTCGTCATGTTTAGCCCTTACACAGGAACACCCACCAAAGGTTGAGTCACATTTGGCATTTGGGTAATTTGGTCCTGGATATATGCGAAAATCTACTTATACATTAAGATCAGAGTAATAAAGTCATCTCATGGCGCCTCACAGTCACGATTTAACTGTTCTGGTTCTGCAACCTGCATTATCGTGCATTTTTCAGTGCGGAAAATCTCCCGCGATACGAATTGTCGTGTTGCGTTCTGCTTAAATGTGCAATTAGGGGAAGAGGTACGGATGTATATCTAAGTTGTTTGCATGTTTCGCCAATAGTGCAAACAGAGCTACGATAACAGGCATATTCATTCACATAGGCTCCTTAGGGCAGCACTCTTTGTATTTAATATTGGGTCAGAAGCCGGCGTGTGTATTGGTGTTGAGCTAAAGGAGAGATCCTAAATAATAGTTTATGCCGGACCCGCCCACTGATCTCAGTCTTACGATTAGCTAATAAAAAAATATGCACACTGAAGACAATATTGTTCCATTAATTTTTAAAGATATCACTGATTATTCGTCGCTTAGTGTTCTTAGTTATTAAGTAGAGCATCTATTTACTAGAGCAACTCATATTTTCAGCGACGTTTCCATCTCTATTGAGCAGACACCCTCGTCATATTTGGCACTAACGTGTAAATATTTAGTTTCTATTGCCGTCTGCAGAGTCTCCGGACTCGCAAATGCTCAATCAAATTTGAAAGCGAACATCTCTAAGTAGAAATGACGATTACACTAAGATCCGCAGGGTAAACAATCTTTGCATTTTTCTGCCCAATCAAGTGAAATACGATTCGGACTACTTAATTTCAAGAAGTGCAATTTTGGCGCAATTAATTTCGCGGAAGAAAGCGGAAAGAATAGAGGCAGGCGATGAATTTGCATTGAATGAAAATTCATAGAGGAGCAAATGCCCCGAGGAAGACACACCCCAGGGGCCAAGAATTCAATTGAGTTCTTTTCCTCTCTTTCTTCTACACTTCTGAAATTTGTCGCATGCTTCGGCAAATAGAAATCTAAGTGAAATGCCAATAGGAATTCAGCTTAATAAAAAATATAGAGCATTTCACAAAGTGTCGACTTCGGAGAAATGTAAAGTTCAGAATCTGGCCTGTTTCAATCCGCAAATTTCTCAGATTGCTAAGAAGCAGAAATAAAGATAACACAGAGATAATAATGGAAGGCCCCATAAGTATTTAGACAGAAATGTGCATTATTATGCAACGACGATCGTGGTTATGCAACAGGAGATCTAACCCACGCATAATTTTTGACAATAATTATACGAAGTCACATGTCCCAAAATGCTCCATTGGATTTGGTAAAATATGCCTGATTATTGTAGCAGAAGAGAATGCGCGAGAGAAGAGAATGTGCACGGTGTTAAGTAAGCAAGAACAACATTCTGCGCCACATAAGCGTCTTTTAAAACGCACCGCGGACGATTACCAAGACTGTCGTGTCGGTCGAATGAGAGATAAAATCTATTTCAGAGAGAAGCTAAAAAAAATCAATGCAATTGGAGCCTGTCACAATCCCATATGAGCTCGTGCAATTAATGCTCTTAATGGCTAGCACGATAGAGCTAAAGAACGTATCCTGTACATTAATTGAATTTTACAGGAACAATCCTAACTGCTGCATCACACAGGGAATTACGGCTTGTTGCGAATATGGTATAGGAGAGAAAGGAGTAGTGCAATGATACAGGCATTTTCTAAACAGTTTAAAGGGTGAACTCTTCGGCCAAATTGACCAAGAAATATAACATGTGTAGTTCGGGGAGAAAAAAAGGGCTTTTTCGGAAACTAAGCTTTCCATATATGAGAATTAAACTCGGGCGAACTGCGTAAGAATATGGGAATTAAATTGCTTGGAAATACCATTGCACCCTGCCATTTGTCGCGTTGTTTTTAAGTGCATGGTGTTACTAAATTATTTGAAGAAAAATTTCGGCAGAGCATCAGGTCTGAATGATTCTTACCTAAAGACTTGGCGATCAGCATTTTATACTGAAAAAAGATGAAATTACCATTGAAGTATGGAAATAAAACTGTGCAAAATTTGGTGCATTACATTCAGTTATTTACACGAGCATTTTGATTGAGAAAGACAGAGAACTGAAGAGATTTTGCAGTCAAGTACAATGTCACTTTACAGAAATCAACGTCATTACTTTATGTTTGCGCGTCCTACATCTCCAGTATTCACATCACTGACTAATGTGTGGAAGAATATATAACTGGCAATGAGGCTCAAGCTTACTTTCAAAATTTCAGTCGCTTTCAAACTAGGCAAACTTCGCAACTAACTTGGCTGATACACAATCCAGGGTCACGTCAGCCATGAAGATTTCTATTGGCGACGCGCTTATTATCATGAACATTTTAATGAACTTAAACGTGGCTGTGTCACATTGCATTTTTTGTGTATAGTTTGGATTGTTGGACTTATCAACAAAACCACACCTCTCTTGGGGAGACAGCTCGAAGGTCCTGCTGCTGATCCATCGGTCAGATAGCCCTGGTACCACTACTTACCTAATGGCTACAAGATTATCAAGGGAGCTGCGCCCCATGCTTTGGCCATCGTAATCGGGGTAGATTCCATCGGGCCTCCCTACTAAGGCACAGAGTTGCACATTTCTGAGACTTAAAGAACCCAGTAATGATCTATGCCACATTAAAGGTAATGTTGGCGGTAAGGATTTTGATCTCGTCCACTTTTCTGCTGCAAGTAACCCAGACTAATTGGTGAACAGGAAGACAAAATCTGAAATCCGTTGAAGAGTAGAACCGTTTTAGAAATTGCCGGTACAATGTGGGTGAGTTGAATGACTTCAAAAAACAAATTTTGACAGAAGCAGCTCGGAAAAAATTCTATGGTTCTAGTACAAAAAGAGATAAAGTTTATCAGGGCCAATAGATAAAAAGTATTGTCGTAGTTGTGTCTGCCAAAATTCTTTTTGGGCAATAGTCTTGGGTACGAATGCAATCACAGTCTATTTTCTAAAGTTCTTTGCAGTAATTGGTAAAATGGATTTCGAGAAGTTGATAATAATGGTCATATCGAAGGAAGTACCGTTTATTCGTTCACACTCCTGTGCCTTTTCTGTCTTGGAGACGGCATAAAAAGTTGTATAGTGGCTACATTGTTCAATTAATTTGTTTCCTCTACTTCTGCGATCTTCCTCACCTTGGTTCCTCTATAATCGCTATAAAACATTCTAGTGTCTTCTTTTTTTTATTCTTCTGTGCCGGTGGTGACTTCGCTGTTACCACAATCATATTTTAAAACAGAAGTATTGGCAATTATGGAAATGACGGCAAACAAACTACTCAATCGGCCGAAACTGCTGATAATGAACGTCAAATGAAGTTTGCAGATACGCTCACAAGTCGCACTAGAATTATTAAGTACAATAACGGGAATCAGAACAAGATCCCGTACGAGGTTAATACCAAGAGTATAAGATTCACGGAGAATAGTATTACAGGGTCTCTTTCGAGCAGAAATAGCATGGTACACAGTCTCTGTGCAACAGTATCCTAGTCGCTGGGAGGAGCGTATGGGCCAGGCTCAGCCGAGTCTATTATTGCTCCATGTGCGCACTTCTCCTTATTTGAAGCTATCATCACACAATACTAAGTATACCACAGGAACAGGCAGTTTGGTTACCGGAGAACAATAGAGGAAATAGATAGTATACAGAATATTCTGCAATACACAGCCTCTGGCAATTGACACATTTGGTCGAACCTGTGTGGCAATGGGTCGTTTACAAAGAGCAAACGTCAGTCCAGTGTGCATGCTCATACCCGAAATTCCCGCAAGTAAACATAACACTAGTTAATACTTTGATCCACTACGACTAAGATTCAGGACTTGAAATTGAGGAGAGTTGCACAGCGAAGAATGATTACAGAGAAATAGACCCTAGTATTGGATAGACAAGAAGCTGATCGTGGGACAGTTTGACAGAAAGTCGCAGCAATAAGGCTTATATATACCAGGGCTACTAACACGCACACTTAATGGCTAGCCCCACACCTAGTGAATAAATAGCGGTGAAATTGCTAGTCGCAAAGGTAAACGCAAAAATGACCCTTTCTGGCCACATTAACACCGGGAAGATCGAAAGCAAAGTACTTGCCAAATCCAAAAAGACCCACCTCAACAAGCATGAGGGCTATATCTTCGAGTTCAACTCAAACAAGGAAGTGCCTAAGCACGAGATCCCCAAGAAGTCCAGCGAGGCCCACTTAGTGTACAAATACATGAAACAGGGATTGTCCCTTGACGGGATTCCTGCGCTCAATTTGGCGTCGTTTGTTAACACCGATATTGACCCAGTGGCGGAGAAGTTGGTCACTGAGAACCTCGTGAAGAACTTGGCCGATAACGATGAATACCCTTCATTGATCGAATACCAGGAGCGTTGTATCAGTATTTTGTCCAATTTGTGGCATGCACCCACGGATGAAAGCGGAGTTCCCATAACGGTCGGTGCTGCTACCACTGGCTCGTCTGAAGCTATCATGTTGGCAGGGTTGGCATTGAAGAAGCAATGGCAAGAGAAGAGAAAGGCCGAGGGAAAGTCTACTGAAAACCCAAACATTTTGATGGCCTCTGTTGCACAGGTTGCATTGGAGAAGTTCGCCAGATACTTTGATGTGGAAAACAGAACCATAGACGTTACTGAAGGTTCCGACCACTTGATTGACTTGTCTCAAATCAAGAAGAACATCGATGAGAACACCATTGGTATTTTCGTTATCATGGGTTCCACCTTCACCGGCGCATTCGAGCCTGTGGAGAAAATCTCCAAGTTGTTGGATGAAGTCCAAGAAGAGACGGGCTTGGACGTGAAGATCCATGTTGATGGTGCTTCTGGTGGTTTCGTAGCCCCATTCGTGTTCCCTCATTTGAAGTGGGACTTCCTTGTGCCAAGAGTGGTCTCTATCAACACATCGGGCCACAAGTTTGGTATGACTACCGCTGGTTTGGGCTGGGTTATCTGGCGTGATGTTGAACATTTGCCTGAATCATTGAGATTCAAGTTAGATTACTTGGGTGGCGTGGAAGAGACATTTGGTCTTAACTTCTCTCGTCCTGGTTTCCCAGTGTTGCACCAATACTACAACTTCTTGACCTACGGGTTCGAGGGCTACTCAAAAATTTTCAACAGTTGCCTTCAAAATGCTAGAGTGTTGTCCAACGTTTTGGAAGAGACCAAATATTTTGAGGTGTTGTCTGTCATCCACCACCCTGTCGGAAAAGACGAGAAAAAGCAGCTCTACACAATTCCTCATGACAACAAGCACCAGCACGAGGAAGAAGCGCAAGTAAACGAGAATTTCAAGCCGGGTTTGCCTGTGGTTGCGTTTAGATTCTCCAAGGAATTTAGAGAAGAGTACCCTGATATTCCTCAGGCAATGATTTCGTTGTTGTTGAGAAACAAGCAGTTCATTGTTCCCAACTATCACTTGACTCCTGCCGAGCAAGAGAAAGAGATTTTGCGTGTTGTTGTCAGAAACTCGTTCGACTTGAATTTGCTCGACAAACTTATCGATGCAATTGTTTCCTCTGCGGAATTACTCATTAGAGCTCACAAAAACGTCATCTCGATGCTCAAGCACAAGAATGAAACCTCCGAGGCAGAGAAGAAGAGGATTATTTACGATCTTCTTCTCAGTATCACATCTGACGGTGTTACTGATATCAAGGCGGCCCAAACTGAGGCTTTGGATAAGCCAGGTACTGGACACCACAAGCACAAGAAATCGTACCGTGGTGCCTGCTAGTTCATTGTGCAGGTTGAAATGCGGGGATCTCCAATTTTGCCGCACTATTGTGAAGGCTTCTTGAGACAAGTATAAAAACAATAAAACTACAACTCGCTAGGTATGGACTCAAACGTATTTTTTTTTTGCCAACTTGTAGATGCGCGGAAAGAGAGATGAACTATTTTATGTGGAGTGGTCTTTCCCACGAGCCTAATTTTGATATACGGCATACACGAGAATCATGCAGCAGCAATCTAAGGAATCACCATATAAATTACATAGTTATGAGGAGAACTTCTTATTTTATTTTTCTCCTCATTTTCTACTTAAATAAAAAAACAGTGGGAGTCGAATATATTTCGCTACAGAATGTCATCTCAAGATCTCACTTCGCATAAGGTGGCTACCATCATTTCATGGATCCTCTCCCTCTATGTGAGTATCAAGTACTTTCTTGGAAGTAACCCCTACCACCACTCGGAAACTCCATTTAGTGCAAGCCCTTTCTTCATCACTATTTACTGGATAGTGCTTTACGTTACGCAGCTCGCTTTCATCACTCAAATCTTCTTGCCAGTTGCAGACAGCCCCAACGTAACCAGCAGAACCCAACTTACCAAACTTGTTGGCTGGCACTTCACTGCATTCAACTTGGGCGTTTTCCTTTGGTCTATTTTGTTCGCCAAAGGTCACAATTTCCTCTCCGAAATTGTGTTGGTGTTTAATTTTGTCAACATCTTGCTGTTGTACTTCTCCCATAAGACGTATGCTGTGAAGCCGTTATCCAGCTGGCTCTTGATCCACTTACCTACCGCTGCTTTGCCATTGTCGTGGTTGTTGTACGCCATCTTCTATAACGGTGTTGTCTTGTTCCATGTCAAGCACTTCTTTGGAAGAGTCATTGCTAATGTGACGATCTGGATGTTCCTTTTCGTTCCAGGTTTCTTCTTGGTTGTGTTCAATGATTGGGGTGTGGGTTTGTCTTCGAGTGCGTTGGTATTCAGTTTGGGTATGGGCCAATTATTTACCAAGTTGTTTGCGTTGCAATGGATCTTTGCCTTCGTTATTTCCGGTTTGTTGCTCGTGTTGAGTGTGATCGTGGCATTGACCGGAAGCCTTTCCAAGAATGCAAGCTCGGAGGGTGCCCCATTGTTGGAGGGTTAAGAAAGCTGCTATGATCTAGTTTAGTTAGCGCTATATCCAAAGAATGTTGTTTTATACCTAGTTCACCACCTACTTATATTGCAACGCCTTCTCAGCAAGCTGTAACACTGCCTCCTTGGTCTCGGCACCACCAATAAAACCTGCAGCGTGAACGAAGATACAGCCATCAACGCCCGTCAACTTGGACAACTCCTCATCTCTAACTCCTCGCCATGGCTCTGGGAGGCCAAATCTGAACTCAAAACTGGTGGAGGTGACAGGAACTGTGGAAATACGCCACTTCTTACTGGAGTCGGAGAACAAGACAAACTTGATGGTGCCTTGCGCGCTGTTTTCCTTTTCAATGGCGTAGAGGTGCTCTTTCCATGGGCAGAATTTGCCCAAAACAATTACTTCCCCCGACTTGTTAATGTCGAAACGAGACTTGAACGCGGTTTCAACGAGTTCTCTCGCTGGCAACCACAGTTGGCCGTAACCCTTGACCAAGTTAAGGAATGCCAGGCCCATCAACTCGCTGGCTTTCTCAAACGCCTCGTCAAAGTCCTTGTCGACAGGGTCAACGTTCCACGCAGGGTTCAAATGGGAAACAAGAGCTGGAAGTCCCAAGTTCTTGTCGTTGAACTTCTTTTCGGCGTCGGCTGGATAGTTGTTGATACCATTGTCATTGGCATCAATGGCTTCGATGAACTCTTTGTACACCTTCAAGTAGAGAAGCTCAACGTCGCTGGCATTCTGCAACTGAAGCACGTGTTGGATAATCTCCTTACCAAAATGCTTGTAGATCAAACCGGCCGAAGAAAGCTTGGTTTGGAAGTTTTGTGAGAAGGTTTCACTAAACTCCCGCTGGTGGTGGTCAAACCACTTAACGCCTCCGTCGTACTTTCCACCCACATCAACAACGATGTCCGATTCTTCCCAATCAGCAGGGTTTCTCGATCTCACAAGCTGAGCGCCCTGGAACTTAGGCAAGAGTCTCAAAAGATAGACAGCCAAACTCTCGTCGGCATGAAAAGAGCCGGAATGGGTACAGATTCTCAACATGCTGGAGTCAAGCTTTTGTTTTTTGGTGTCTGACATTGACGTTGTAGGTAAGGTCATCTCAATATATGCAGATTAGGCTTATTTGCTTTGGAGCTGACACGACTGGTTGAAACTTAGCTTTATTTGGTTAATATTACGATTTATTGCTGACATCCGGTTTTCAAATAAATTTGCTTCTTTAGGACCGGAGATACGATCTGGTTTGTGTCCTGCGGTCATTATGGACTAGCCAATCGTCTCTCGCTAGTAGTCAGCATTCGCGGCCGCATGCAAAATATTCGGTGCAGATATCTGAACATGAGACCAGTCGCATTCAACTGCCATCGCAGAGCTTGGCATATTATTGCCAGAGAATGAATATTTGGACATGTTGTAGAGTTTATTCTTTATGCAATTATTGAGATCCGTTCTTCACACCGGATACGCGATATCTAGGTCACTGTCGCTGTCCAGAAGCTCTATAGTGGGTGTTCTCGTAGTTTGTGGTGGGGTCCAAGTTTTTTCTTTTGGTGTCTTTGGCCCGGCTATAAAATTGATGTTCTCCTTCCACTTTATCAGTTTTTCGCGTTCTTGCTCTCTGGAAGGTTTAAGACTAATCTTTTTATTCTTGCTGAGATTCCGAAGTTCATCGAGTGATACCAGCGGCTTTGCGGCTGAGCTTCCACTTTTATTTCTAGGATGGGCAGTGGGATCGAATCCCATGCCCTGAACAAAAGAGCCCGTAAAAGCCAGTCTCCGAACCTTTTCTGTTTGCTTGGCCGTATTTTGCGTTTGGTGAACAATTCCCAACTTTTGTAGGTTTTCTAGTGCTCTTGGTGCAGCACTGCTGAGGAGCTTCTGTTCCAAATTGTCATTTGCTCGCTGTTTCCGTAGTTTTGCGGCCTTGCTTTCCACCGGTCTGTCATACTTGTTCAGATCAAACTGCTCGCCTCCACTGTAAACCACGTCCCGTTGGTGGAATCCCGAATTCTCATACAGCACATACATTGGCCTGTTACTAGTCTTGTTGAAGTACATCTCACTTTTCTCGCCAAAGCGATTCTGGGGTGCCTTGGGCTTGACACTGCCTTGCAATTCCATTCTGGAACCTTGTTTAAACTTGCTTTCCTCGTGATACGTGCAGAGAGTATTCTTCAGGGTATCAACAATGTGCTTGCATTGTTCCCCCAGTTTTGTTGTCGAGGAGCAATGTCCATAATGCTTCAGGGTGCCTAATTCAAGGAGATTCTGCAAATCTGTAGTAAGCGCCAAATTGAAGCTGCCGTTATACTTACGAATAGCCGGATTTAAGATCACAATCACATCGCCGAGCCTGACTTTCCAGTATCGCTGAAATGCTTCTCCGAAAAGCATTACATCAATTGTATTGATAAAGTCGCCCACTCGAAGTGAAATATATTTCTTGTTGTTGACTGCCACTTTCGGTTCACTTTTGTTCATGATTATACCAGTGAAGCACCAGTTGGCATATGACGGCTCTTCAAATTTGGGCTTCACAACCTTCGCTAAGAGCTTTGATACCCTTAGTATTTTGACACCTTTCATTAAACTTTCCAAATTGACTTCCAGGATGTAGCGGCGACTCAACAACTGGCCCGAGATATGATCTTTATTGTCAGCATCCGTAGTATTCAAAATCTCCGGTTTGGGGACATTCTCGAATTCAAAAATTCGCTCATTATAGTCAATTGCCGTCAGTTGCTCTGTTTTTGAATTGTATAGGTTGGAAGCGAACGACGATGTTTTGGTCTTTCGATCTGCTCTCTGGAACGTATTGTAACCAGTGCGAAGTGCTGTTTGCTCCCTTTTGGGCTGCGGTTCTACATCTTCACTGAGAGGCTGCCTTTCCTGTTTCAGCTCTGCCTTTACCCTGGTAGACGATCCTAAAGTTTGAACTCGCCGTGGAGGGGATGGAGATCGTTCTATTTGAACATGGCTTCGTTTCCGCTCTTTGGTTCTAGCTCTGTCTTCAAGAAGTTTCTGCTTTCTCGCAGCAAACTCTTTCTCCAAATCTGCCAAAGCATCATCAGAATCCTCTGTCATAATTTCATTTTCGTCTAGCTCTTTTGAATCTCTCGGATCATCGTATTCCATCACGCCAGTCAGTGGAGAAGAATCTAACTTGTAGTGTATACAAAATACAGTATCGCGTATCTGTTCAATACCTCCGACCAGGTGCCTTCACTTCCTCCTCAATGACTCGTGAGAGAAGCAAATCTGTGGTGCAAAAAATTGCATTTGACACTCCGTCATACACTAAAGATGACTTGAAGTTGAATGATGAATCTATAGAGGCGAGGAATATACATAATCCAACAATTCCTAGCCAACCTCATGCTGTGGCAGGTCCCACCCAGTTCAATGGCCGTCAAAGATCCGCATCATACTCGTCATTGGAAAAGCAATTCAAATCTTTGAAAACAACCCTTTCTTCGACCTCCTACCCGTTCACTGAAGCAGAGCGAGAAATGTTGAACCAAAATTTCTTGGATACCTTGAATTACAACTCGGTGCTAGATTTGGAATCCATTGCCAACATAAATGACATGTTTGACGACGAAATCTTGGCGTTCAAAAGCGATTGTGATACAAACATTGCCCAAATGCAGATAATCATGGCTGAAAACAAAACTATCTTGAACGAAGTCAATTCATTAACGTTCCAATTTGACAAGGTCACGAGCGACACACGCGATTTTGCATCACAGTCCACGACTCTTATGAACAGAAACATTGATCTTGAAAGCAAAGTCGGCAAGATTGACGACGTCTTGAAGATGTTTGAACATTTGGAGAAGTTCACCAAGACCTTGATTTCCGCCGGAAACTCTATCATCAGAACAGGGCGTATCCTAGAGATTTTAAAACAGTTACAGGAATGTTTGGACTTTTTACAGGCTCACTCCACTTATAAAGATAGTGAATTTTACTCTTTACGCTATCGTCAGTGTATGACAAGAGGTCTTACTTTGATTCGGAACTATTTAATTGATTACTTGAAGACCATACATGCATCATTTTCTGACAAACACAAAAATGAAGACATCTCAGACTTGAAGTTGGATGTTTACATGTATAATGATCCAGTCAATCACCTTGAAAAGCATGATCAATCTATCCAGTTTCTGGTTTTGCTTGGTGCCATTGTCGAACGATGCGTAAGTCATGAGGAATATCAAGGATTGGTGTCTGATGTTCTTCAGCAGTATTTCAAATTCAGATTACAATTAATCAGGGTATATGTGGAAAAACAACATATCCAAAAGCAAGAAGAGACCGCAAAAGCACCTAATGGTACAGTTCTCTATTGTCAAAAGCAAATCTCTCTTTTCAAAAAATTACTTGAAAAAGAGCGTGTCTTATTTATGCGATTCTGTCCCATTCAACAATATCCAGCACTGCAACATAAGGCACTCTTTGATGAACTATATGGATTCTTCAAACAGGCATTAGAACCATTGTATGATGAAGTTAGAAACAGAATTTTGCGTGAACAGAGCATTACTGAACTATGCAATTTGACCAACCTCTTGGCTAGTTACTATGAATACGAAGAGGAGACATCAGATATAACTACAACCGATAACCAGATGGAGTATGGGGAGCTCTTTGAACCTATGATGAACGACTCTCAATCTAGACTTGTTTTCAGAATTCAAAACTACATTGACAACAAGCTTTTGAAGTACAAGCCACGTCCAGAAGATTTACAACTTGGTAACAGGAGGAGTACGGAAGAAACGCAAAAAAAGGATTCCGATTTGCTGGATATGGATGAAAATTTGTTTCCTACACTTTATGTACCACTTGGAAAGGCTTTAACAATCCTTTCCAACGTGTACGAGCTTCTCAACTCAATGGTATTTGATGATATCGCTCACCATGTTGTCCACAGCTGTATATTCATGTTAAAAAACGGCGCTATGAAGTTGGCCGTATCTCATTTGGGCCCACTTGATGCAAAGTTGTTCTACTTGAAGAACTTAATTACTTTGAAAAACCAGCTCAACAACTTCGATATTCAGTTTGTACGCACGGAGACATCGTTGGATTTCACAAGTGGTATTCAAGAGCTCATCCAAATTTTCAGGAACGGGCAATTGTATGTGAAATTCAACGAAACTGGAGGATTGCTTGAGCTCGTTAAAAAATCAACACCAAAAGTCATCAATAATATGATTGATGCCAAGCGTGAGATTGAGCTTGAATTAAACAACGGAGTCCACGACTTAATTACAGAGTGTGCAAATATTGTCTGCGAGCCAATCTTGGCGGATGACAAGCTATCTTTGAAAGAAAAGTCAGTACAAATCAATGATAACGTCTTGATGAAAATACCACATTTCTACTCACAATTTATTTTGTTTGTGGAAGAGAAGGAAATCGCCCTCTATCTTATCGACCTCAGTGCCAACTTGATCTCATCAACTTATGAGAAATACTTTTCTTCCTTGCAAGAAAAGTTGCACAAAAAAGAGTACAAACCGCAAGATATGGAAGATGTCATGGAGCCTGACACATTTTTCAATTTCGTCAGTGAGACCGTGGCTAGTTTGAATGATCAAAATGACGCTGTTTTGTTCAACAGCAAATACATCTATGGTCCTGACCACTCACTGCCAAAACCCGAGTCGCAGCAAATGCTGTCCGCTCTGCCAATCCAAATGCTTGATCTGCCACAACAACTTCCTGATATGCCAACGGAAGTAGCAACAGAATATTCCAGCCTGTCAAAACCGGAGATTGGGTTGAAGACTGATCTCGACCCAGCTAGACCATCTTCCCTTGATGCATAGATGTACATCTTTCAATACTGTACATCCATTAGAAAAAGGATACTATGCGGCTATTGTGCCTTCTCACCTTCAACAGGATTGTAAATATTTTGTGATAGTAATCTGTTCAACTCATCTTTAACATGCTGCACCATATCTTGCTTTATCATTAAATGGTTGTTATCAAGCTCTTGAAGGACAATGCCTCTTCTTGTTGAATCAATCTGTAGAATCAATGCACGAATCGATGGATCACAACGGACTAATACACCCTTGCTTGCAGTTGGCATTTTGGTACTAAGTAGAACCTTGATTGTCTCAGTATTTCTACATTCGGTCGTATTTATATGCACCACGACTTTATTAGTGCCAGAACATGATGATCAATTCATACTTTAAGCGGCACAGCTGAAGCTAGGGCCATTGGTGAATCTTCTATTTCTGTCTTAGCTGTCGGATGTGAAATTTTGGAGCATTTTAACTGTTCCAATATGATTGAACTTTACACAATTTCGTGGCACACGTGATGAACCTACACCTAAAGTCACTGACGCTAAGCGTAGTATTGAACACTTCAACATGTCCATAACGCCATCACCAGCGAATGGCAAAATGACGTCGACTGATATAGTGCCGGGTGACTCTGACCATAATCTACCTACTAGTGGAAGTGGTTCCGAGAGTAGCGAAGAGGAAACCGAAACAATCTCGCACCAAATATCAGCACCAGCAGAAGATAATGACTCAGATGGGGCTTCTCGCGAGCTAGTCTCCTCAAGCGACGGATCTGACGACGAAGATGATGAGCCTCCTCTTTTGAAATATACCCGCCTCAATCAACTTCCTCCTAATCTTTTTCAAAACGACCCTGTATCAGCAAGTGCGTTTCATGATAATGTGTTTGTGTTTGGAACCCATTCCGGTTACATTCTCCTCACCACACCAGAATTTGCTGTAATTAGAACATTTAAGGCACATCGTGCATCGATTCTTTCCCTCTATACCGATGGACTTTGGTTTGCTAGTGCCTCCATGGATGGAACTGTTGTCATCGGTTCTATTGCAGATGGAAGTGACATTGTCATGTTTGACTATAAGAGACCAATTCATGCTGTTATATTGGACAAGAATTATCAGCGCACCCGGTCTTTCATTTGTGGAGGTATGAGTGGAAAGGTTGTTTATTCGTCCAAAAATTGGCTTGACCAAAGAGTGGATACGATATTGGACCAAGAAAAGGGCCCAATTGTTGCAATACAGATGATTGACGATTTGGTTCTCTGGATGAATGATGTTGGGATCACCATCTACCATACGACATCTCGTCAAGTTATATCGGTGATCGAAAAGCCGGATGACTCGTTCAGAAGTGACTTGTACTGGCCTAGAATCTCCTTTCCGGAGACTGACCGCCTTCTTATTGCATGGGGCAACTATATTTGGTCGCTCCGGGCTTCTGTCAAGGGGCCCATAAATTCAAACTCTGGCGCTGGCTCGTCAATGAAAAGCAGAATACTTCCAGCGGCTGCATCGCTCTCATTCCGGTCGTCGTATCAAGAAAAAAAAGTAGAGGTTGAGCACATGTTCAAGGTTGACTACTTGATTGCAGGAATAGCAAGCTTTAAAGATGATCAATGGATTGTTCTCGCATATAATCAATCCGAAAACCACCCGAAATCTGGCAGACCTGTTCCACAAAACCCAGATGTGAAAATTTTGAGTTCTGTGGATGCATCTACCCAGCATGAAGAAGAAATTGGATTTAACTTTACTGAGAATTTGGGACTCAATGACTACAACTTAGGAGTCCACATAGGAGCAAAGGTCACCAGATTTTTTATCATATGTGCGAGAGATGGGGTTGTGGCAGAGCAAGTTCAGTTGGATGACAGACTCTCGTGGTGTTTAGAGAGAGAATTGTATCATGAAGCATGGTCCATGAGTCGGTATCTTGTACCTCCAACCAAACGTTTGGAATTTGGTGTCCAGCACTTGCGAGGGCTTGTTAATAAACAGCATTGGGAAGATGCTGCAAGCTGGCTCAAGGAGCTTCTTTATTTTGACACTGACGAGTTTCCTTTGACTGACACCAGGAGCACAATTGGCACAAGAGTAACTAACGCTCTGGGCGCAGAGGAGAGGGAAGCCTTGGTTAAAGAAATTCGGATTCAATGGGAAGAATGGAGTAGAGTCTTTATCGAAGCTGGACAAACAAAACGCATTTCGGAGGTTATTCCTACAGATCCTAGATGGAACTTGGATAAATCCATATTCTCCAGAATAATAAAGTTTTGGCTCCTCGAATCTATCGAAGTTGCAGTTAAGCTTCTTCGTGATTGGGATTTGGAATTATACAATGTCAAAGATGTTACCACAAGTATAGAAGGAATTTTAGAAGAGGAGCCTAGAAATAATGAATTGAGATCAGCGTTATGCCAGGTTTATGAGAAATCGTTTGAGCCTGGCAAAGCAGTTCTCCATTTATATGCTCTTAAAGATCCCAAAATTGTCGAGTTTTTGGATAAACATCATATCTTGACCAGCTTCATTAATGACATACCCAAATTCGTGAAGTTGCGTTTTGCAAATGAGTCTGATATTGAACGCCTTCCGATTTCCCAAATTAAATCTGAACTACTGGATATTGTTAAAATATTGGTCGGAAAGCGAAATGAAATTTCATCTAAGACTGTTCTTGCCCTCATGTTCCGAGAACACCTCGATATTATAAATTTTTTCTACTTGGAAGAACTCATAAAAATCGACGAGCTATTGGTTAAAGGCTATGAAAATGAAAGAATTCAGTTGTACTCGCAATACAGCAGACCTCAGCTTTTCCCTTTTCTCATCAGCAATCAAGCTTACGATATTTCCAGAGCAATTGAGATTTGCGAGGCAAACGCTTTGGTAGACGAGTTGGTTTATTTATTGGGACGGATTGGCCAAAATAAAAAAGCGTTAAAACTTATTGTGGAGGAATTAGAAGATCCTGAGAAGGCAATTAACTTTGCCAAACGGCAAAATGATCAAGAAACTTGGAATACTGTTCTCGACTACTCTTTCTCTCGTCCAAAATATATCAAGGCTTTGATTGAGCTCTCTGACGAAACTTCGAGCAAGTTTTACAATCCGATAACCATTTTGCAAAATATGAGTCCAAATTTGCAAATTGAAGGGCTAAAGGAATCAATCACAACTGTGTCTCGGGAGAATGACATGAATGTTGTTTTAAATCAACTTATCCTCAAGATAGTGTACAAGCGATCGGAAGAAATATCACAGGACTTCTACCTAGACAAACTTAAAGGGGTTGAATTCGATATTAAAAGCGGACCGTTGAAAAACATGTTTGCTAAATTTGAAACTTCTGTTGTGCTTAAGACACCGGGCGCGTCTGAAATCACAATTCAGCTGGTAAATGATGTTATTGGCGACGATCCGAGCGCTAATCGTCCATATTCTGATCTTGCCACGAAATTAGAACATCTTCAGATGATTCACAAAAGATACCAAGAGCGGACTTGGAATATATAGTTGCAGGACATCCATCCTATGCAAATGGGTTGAGCCTGCTAAAGACTTGACCAGTAGCTCTGGAAAATATATCATTGGCCATAACGTTGGCCTTGCCAAACTTGTCGCATTTCGTAAATGCCACTGTGTTTGTAATGGACAAGAAAACGCTTATGGACACAACAATCAAGTAAAGTAATTCCAATTTCAATACGGCCATAACTGCCAAGATGATCCATGCAACAGGTTGAGCGTACAAAAGCGTCCAAAACACCTTTGAATCAATAGGGTTGATGTAGCGGGATGGGTCTGCTGATTCAAACACCCACACATTTTCCAATTCATTTGTGTCCTCCTTCATGTTAGTCTCGTTCCACCATCTCAATCCCACTAGTAACCTACCGGAGATGTTTTTAAGGTTCCAAAAATCTGCTGAAACGAGTAAGAGAAGAGTAATGAAGTGGAGAATGAACCGACTGTTGCTGGTAAATAACAGAAGAATGATGGATCCGAAGAGATACATGAAAATTGGAGCAATTCTGAAGAAAATGTAAAACAACAAAGCAATAGGATGCAGTGATTCTTTGAGTCGTTGTGCCCACGTACGTTCTTGAGGAGTTTCTTGCGTTTGCATCGAGCCTGTGGCAAGAGGCGCATCAGCCATTGTGTAAGAAGGAGGTTGACCAAAACTAGAAGCTTCTGTGTCTGGAATTATCGTATCCGCCTCTATGGGTGTATATTTTGACATGGTGTATTGTTTTGTGTTTAGAGGTATAAATGTTCGGTGTACATCAACAGGTCCAAGTGCGAACCTGCCCCGGTTATGATAGCGGTGAAACCGGTCTGCACACGGGGGAAAAAATCGTACACCACCTAGTCCCTTCTTGTGCCACAGCATGTTGTCGTACTATAGAAAGTTCATCGGAGGGATTAACCGGACCCAGCTTGAGACATTCAAGGTATGTGATGGTGAGGCAACGATACTCATCGTATTTATTCGTTTCAAACCCAAGTACTAACGAGCTAGTTTGGTTTCTACCTTTTATCTCCTATTCTTGTCATGTACTACGTTGGTATTGACACGGATAAGAAGTTCAACTTGCCCGGCTTTTGGCCCGATCCAGCCACCTTGAATCAAATTCCAAAAGAGCCACATGAAATTCAAGCCGAAGTGGCGCGTTTGAGAAGGGCAAGAGCGGAGAAGAAAGCCAGATTGGAACAAAAAGCCAGAGAGTTGGGAATCACCGAAGACTCCGAATGATTATCTCAACATTTCTAAGCTATTATCATTGCTTGACGACGAAAACTAACGAGATTGGCTCACAGTTACTGTGAGGAAACTTAATGTACATAGGAAATAGGACCATCATGTGATGTGCTGTAGTGTCATTTGACTGCTTTTAGTTGTACTCTACATCTGAAAGCGTTTTTACTGGTTCTAGTCGTGAATCGTTGTCGTTATTATTATGGTCTCATTATGGCGTGATTCTGCTACTGGAACAGTACTTCCAATTTTAAAGCCACGTTACATTGTCAGAGGCTTGTCCGGATCGTACTTACCCTGCATTTTTGTGAGGTTAGACCGAAGCTCCTCGATAGCAAAATTAGAAAGTTTAAGCCCATCCGTTCCTGAGGCGCTGATCACTTTATTGAGTAACGTAATCAAATCTGGATCGCTATCAACCGGGGGTTCAACCTGGGGTTCAGCCTGAGGTTCAGCCTGCGATTGAATTTCCGAGCTTCCTTCGCGGAGTCTGTCGGGAATTGTGGGCCGATAAGTATTCATCAACGGGTTTCCGGCCACAGGAGAAAACGACAGGCCAACAAAGTTGATCGGATCAGTATTAATGCTGTCCTGAGTACTAGGCACGCCTGGCATAGGGCTGCCGGGGATATAAGGCGTTCCCATTGACGGGTTGAAATTTTGAAGCTTTCTGTCTGGGAACCCGTTTGCATCGAAACTAAGTCTTCTTTTTCTTTCCCCTGCAAGAGGATTGTCCATGTCCATACGAGTAAGAACGGGTGGTAGGGTTTCTTGTTTCACTGGTAACAACAGAGAAAGCGAGTTGGCTCCATTTAGAGAATTTCCCGATTCTTGATTTTTAGATACACTTGTGGCCAATAAAAGTGCATTCATGCTAGTCGCCCCGGGACTACCGATAGAGTAGTCACTATATGGCATCTCTCTATATTTTGATGTCAACTGTGGCTGCCGTAATTGCATCAGCTGCTGTGGAAGCGATCTGTTAATGTTGCTATAATGCAAAGCAGGAGAGATTGGAGCCAACTGAGTAGTGTTTTGTGGTGCCAATTTTTGAGGAAGTGGAGAGATGGACAGCTGCGGAAACCGCGGTTCATTTGCTGGTGGAAGCAGAGTATTTAACCCCGAAAACCATGGATCATTCATTGGTGTTACAGTATTGTTTTGGGGTTCTTGTTGCTTCTGATCTTCTTCGGATTTGTCCAGAACGCAACTTCCAATGATTTCCTCGATAGACACATAGTCTAAAGAAACCTTGCTGCGTTCGTTCACAAGCCCAAGCAACTCGTCGATATTCCAAGGGATCATGACATTAAGATACTTCATGATCTCCAGAAGTTTGTGATAACTTTTTTCCCCGTCATAAGATGCTTCTGCTTCTAGAAGCGGAGCTAAAAGCTCTCTTGCTTTCTGTACAATCTGTGGGTTTGTTGCGGGCCAAGGACGCTTGAAACCGATCAAGTACGTATGTAACCATGACAGAAAGATTTTCTGGCTGCTTATAGAGTCCCAAGAACGCTTAATCCATTCAATCACTTTCATGAACAGTACGTCGTAGTCACTCTGGGAAAGCACTACGGCATCACTAGAGCTTTTGAGGTTATTCAAATTTGGCGAGCTGGATAGAGGCAGCCTATTCTCTGTCTCTCCGTGGTTTCTTTGCTTATTGATCATCTCGAGATATTGTTGTAACCGATACAAAATCTTAAACTCCTCAACGATACCAAAGCTCATAGGGAGAAAGTCAAACTTACCAGCGTTGAACGACCCATTGTATGAGTGTTTGTGCTTTGATGCATTTTCCATGTAGACCAATCTGATGTGCTTGAACTCAAGGTTGATCATCCGGTGCGATGAGCAGTTATCCAAAAGAATTAATATCTGCCTCTCGGGAGAGGCATTTTCGATTTTGTGGTCTAGTGTCAAGAGGTAATCTTGAAACATGCTTGAAGTGATCCATTTGTTGTTGTTGGTCTTGAGCAGAATCTGATACACCTCGCAGATTTTGTTGATGAGAGCCTGGGGCGAAAGTTGCGCCGCTCCGTGAGACTTGAATGCCGGGTGAGAGCTTTCAGAAGCATCGAAGCTTTCGTCCTTCGACACAATAAGAGGCATTAACTTCTCTGAGCCATCAATATTACACCCTAACATTACCGTGAGCATATTTTTGGTGGATGACAGCGACTGTTTGAGGCCCTTGTCTATGGAAGATATATCGAAGATTTGGTCAAGCGGTAGAGCGTAGAAAAGAGAAATTTCGTCGATAGTGAAAATGTCTTTTGGCTCGTAGTTGTGGCGGGCAATTAGTCCTGCAAGGTATCGTTTCAACTCGATCTTGTCATCTATTCTCCAAACTTTGTTGAGCGGGTGGCCCAAATTGTTCTCTACCGCCTCACGTGAACCAACCAAGTTAATGTTGAGGCGCTTGACGAAATGGTTGCACCACTTGTGGTTGAACACACCATTGCCGTCAATCAACAGTTTGGGCAAACGGCTCCAGATCGCATTTGCCGTCAGCTGGATGATGGGAGTGGTGATGGGAATTTGTTCCCAGTGGGTTTGGGTGATCCATTCGGTCAAGATCTTGCGAAGCACTGAGTTGGATTGCTTGCGGCGTCGAACGAGCAGAAAGTCGGACTCTTTGGAGCCAATGATCTCGTTCTTGGAACTCAATATTCGAGAAATTGTGGTTTGCGACGGTGGTTTGCTGGAGCCATACTGCTGCATGGCCCAATTGGCCAAGTCTGTCTGCGTCATGAGCGGATTTGCCTCGCTCTTGAGGCAAATCTCAATCTTTTGCTTGATTGTGTACCCCATTGCCCGTATGCGTTTAGTGAGTCCAGTCAGTGATAGGCGTTGGCGTTGACGGATCCAGAGTAGAAAAAGGAGAAATAGGACGCTATTGCTGAAAAAGGTAAGGAAACGACACGCTCAAGGGAAGGAAACGCCGTGAAGTTGGAGTAGTATGGGGGAGAGCACACCAACTGGTGATGTACCTCAAAGTGCTGAACCAGGCCTGTATCTCGGTTACGAACATCAGGAGATCATCATGGCGCATGAACTACGCTCTACGAGGTTGCGCATGAAGGACGCCGCTCCAGAGCCATTTCAATTACGGCTAGAGTTTTTTTTTACTCTATAATTTGCTAGTTTGACCTTGCTGCTGGGATCTTGTTGTCAGGGATCCTTGCGGAGCGCACGTTACCGAAGAGGGTGGTGTAAGCGCATGCGCTTTTTTGTCTATTCTTTTTTTTTTTTTTTCGTTGTCTCCGCGTTGCTGGGAAGAGCCCGACTTCCCGATTGCTGAATAAATCAGGTGTTAATCAGGAAGCAAAACAAAGCGCCGGAGTATGTCGGTTTTTCATATAAGCTGGTACATGAAACTGATAGTGTAATCATTGAATGATAGCCGTTTACAAGGTCAAGCGTATAGCATCAATCATGCGCTTACGTGACGCCCGGGGCAAACGCCAGTGCCCATGTGCACACCTCTACAGTCGAACCGGAGGGACAGAAAGAATTATTACACTATTGGATAGAGTGTGTTGACAACTAGTGAGCAGCCAAAAACGACACCACCTTGTCGAATACAACCTTGAAAACCTGCTCGTTTTCGATGAAAAGCGAGTGTCTTCCATCGGTGACGGGCACGATTTCCTTGTCCACTTGCTGGGGCAACAACTGAATGAACTTCTTAGAGCCCTCAATGTCATTGATATTGTCATTGGTGCCGTGCAACACAAGCACAGGCACGTCTTGCTTGAACTTGGCCACGTGCAGCTTGTCCTGCAACAAGTCACCCCGCACAAACATATCGTTGAATTGTCTAACCGTTCCGATCAACTTGGTGTCGTGTTTTTGAATGTAGTTCTTCCAGCCCTCATTGGATGTGATATAGTCATACTTGATCTTGGAGTCAATTTTTAAGCCGGGCACAAGCAGATTGATCAAAGGCTGCAACTTGCGCACCAACACGTTCGGTTGGGTCTTGGGGTGCAACTTCACCAATGGGCCCGAGACAAAAATGCCCCTAATGTCATCCTTGTACTTGCCGTAAATAGCGTAGTTCAAGGCAATGGCGCCGCCCATGGAGTGGCCTGCCAAAAAGAATTTCTCCGATTTGTTGCTGCGGGCATCGAGCTCGCGCTTGAGCATGAAGTCCAAGTCGTCAAAGGTGTGAAATTCGTCGGTCTTTCCCACAAGCTTGCCTGGGGAGGTTGCTCCCGCGCCTCTCTGGTCGAAGAAGAATACCTCGTAGCCCGCCTGGCTGAGCTTGTCAAAGAATTCTGTGTAGATGGTGGAGTGCTCAAAGAAACCGTGGACAAACACAATCTTGCCGCGGTAGGGAACACTTTCCGGCACCTTCCACGTGACGGTCTTGAACTTGAGCCCGTCGTACGGCACGGTGTCCACAATGGGGGTGCCTACGGCAGTGTAGGGAATGGGCACTTCAGACATGGAGTATGGACGAGGAGAGTTGTAGGGAGGGCCGTCTCACGAGCGGGGGGTGCGCGGCTGATTTACCCAGAGCGGAGGGCAAGTTACTGTACAGGCGCGAGAGCCACGTCGCGGCCGTTGACAATGAGAGCGCGGCGCTGCACCGCCACACAAAAGTCGACCACCGAGTAGTACTGCAACTGGGGCGGGCGCGCGGTGTACACCGGGTCGCGCTCGAGGAAGCGGGCGATGGCTGGGGCACATGCGGATATGCAGCGGGCCAGCGGGTCGGGCATAAACCGCGCGCTGCGGGTGCCGAAATCGTTGGCGAAAAACGTGGTGCGTATGCGGTGCTCGTAGAACAGGCCGTGTTCCCACTGGGAGATGTGTGCTTGGTCAAGAGCCAGGTAGAGGTGGGCGCGCGCTTCTCCCAACGATGCGCGGTCGCGGCAGTCGAGGCGGCGAAGGCGCGGCTGGGTAGCCAATACTGCAGAACGCACTGCGGCGGAACTGCCACTGCCTGCTGCCTCGAAAAAGACCGTGAGTTGTTCGAGCTGGCCGGCAAAAAGAGCGAGTGCTGCCACCACCGACAGCTCCTGGCACGCTAGGCAGTCATCTGTGGGGGCGATGCTCAAGTGACGGAGGGAGGGGGTGGAGCGGGCAAGCAGGCACAAGAGGGTGGGTGGGGCGGCAGCGGCGCGAATCTCCAGGTGCAGCCCGGGGTGGGTGCGCTCGGTGACACAGAGCAGGAGCGCGCCTAACCTCTCGAGCGCCACGGCCGAGGAAATAACGCCGACCGCATCAGCCACATTCGTCACATGCCCGTCGAGCTCGAGTGCCGTCAAGTCTAGCCGGGATCCTGCCGCCGCAATCTCCCGAAATATCGCCATCCACACTGGAGGCGGGCGGGCGCCGCCTGTGTTCTGTAAATTCAACAGTCGCAAGTCCCGTCCGTGCGCAGCGCGGAACACCAAGGTGCGGAGCGGGGCCGCAGCGAGCACACGCGCCACCGCGACGGGGTCTGTGGCTGCAGCACAGAGCCGGAGGTGGGTGAGGTGGCGCGCGCGCAACTGCGGGAGTTGGTCGGCGGCACAGGTCAAGCGGCGCGCACCCGCCAATGCCACGTCCAAGATGTTTGCGCCCGCGCCCGCCAGACCCAAGTACACGTCCGAGGGTGCGGTGCACTGCAACAACCGCGCCACTGCGGCTGGATCCGCGCCCGGGCCCACGTACACCGCGCGCACCAACACCGCCAACTTGCGGTGGGTCGAGAGGTGTGCCGCCAACCACAGAAGGTGGCCCGGGCGCACCGCGGTGCCGTAGTTGCGCCCATAGAGACGTAAATGGTCGCGGGCATATGCCAATGCCAACGTATCGTCAGTGACCACGAGTTTACGGTGCAATTGCGTTGCGGCCGGGAGGTACAAGTCCTTGCTGGTGACACACACCGCGAGGAGATCGGCGGTCTGGAGCTGTTCCAAGATGAGGGCGAGCACAGGGACGGGCAATTGTTCGAGCGAAAGCCGCCGCGGGCGGAACACGGGAGGGTAGAGCCCGTTATGGGGGCGGAATGCAGACGACCGCCGGCGGGTAGCACCAGTCATGAGTGGTGGGGGAAGTGGTGTGAAGTGTGTAGAGGTTGCGGTTGTTATCGGCACCCGTGCCTCCGTTATCATCGATTTTGGAACTTCACGTGTTTTTGCTGGAACTACAGGTGGCATGGATTCAACCCGCGTACCTTGAAACGGTCATGAGGCATGAATGTAGAAAAGGGTGGGACTGTGGTGAGTCAATGAGATTGCTGGCGCTATGTGGTAGAGATTGCTGGCGCGGTGTGATTGAGATTGCTGGCGCTGGCAACATCAAGATCACATGGACCGTCAACACCACCGAGATCATGTAGACTTTGCGTGCGGCGACAGGCTGGTGGACAATCTCTGTGTCTGCAAAGTGAGTGGTTGCTGGGCTGGTTTAGTGATCTGTATTGTCTTGCCATTGGCCAAGCCGTCCTCTCCTCTGTGTTGGACAACCCTTGGTTCCAGTTCTCCTATATAATTCTAAGTGCAGCTGTACAACTGCCTCGCCCTCCCGCGGGGCAGCCTCTGATGTTTCAACGAGCAACTTTACCTAATTTCATTCTTCCGCCATACCGCAATTTGTACTCTTTTGCCATTATCACGCCAAACTGCGAAACCACCATCTCCGCACCCGTACCGAGGCAAGTTTGGCAGACTGCATATCCCACGATGCATCAGCTATTGTCACCATCAACCCCCAAAAGAAATAAACTCACCGCCAAACCGCCAGATCTCTAAACGCAGTATTTGAGACCCCTGAGCCAAGCAGGTACCACAGCCCGCAAACCACAAAATCCCAAACTTTAACTCGCCACAGCCTCGTCCACCACATCCACACCCGTACCCCAGATCACCGCACCGCAGACATTCCCCAGACCAACTGACCGTCTCTTCCTACCACATCTTCACTGCGACATCCACTGCAACATCCGCTGCAACATCCACTGCAACTCCCACTGCTCTACACTGCTCAGATGCCCGCAGAAAACCAGCGGAGCCCCAACTCCCGTACAGGCTCGCCCGAGCCGCCCAACGACCCCTTCCAGGGCCTATCGTTCCTGGTGGGCGTGGCCGAGAACAAGAACTTGTCGTACCGAGCGAAAATGGAGGACGTGCACACATACGTGGCCAACTTTGCTGAGCGCCTTGACTGGGGCTACTTTGCCATCTTTGATGGCCACGCCGGCAAGCAGACCGCGCGCTGGTGCGGCAACAACCTACACACGCTCTTGGAGAGCGAGATTCTCGCCAAGGAGGCGGCGGCCACGGCAGACGCCCCGTTCGATGTCAAGGACGTGCTCCACCACGTGTTTGTGACTGCCGACGACCGCATAGAGGAGGAGAGCTTGGGTCTGTCCGGCAGCACCGCCGCGGTCGCCATGTTGCGGTGGGAAACCGACAGGCCCGACCAGGCCGTGGGCACGGGCAAGCCCTGCGGCTCGGGCGCTTACGACTTTGTGCCCACTGCTGCGCACCGCCGCATGCTCTACACAGCCAATGTGGGCGACCTGCGCATCGTCATCTACCGCGGCGGCACGCCGTACCGCTTGACCTACGACCACAAGGCGTCGGACGCGTCGGAGATCGCGCGCGTGCGCGATCTGGGTGGGCTCGTGCTCAAGAACCGCGTTAACGGCGTGTTGGCGGTCACGCGCTCGTTGGGCGACTCGTACCTCAAGCCGTTGGTCACGGGGAGACCGTTCACCACCTCAACCGAAATCACACCAGACGACGAGTTTCTAATATTGGCGTGCGACGGTCTCTGGGACGTGGTGTCGGACAGCGCCGCGTGCAAGGTCGTGAGCGACGTGTTCGACCGCCAGTTACATGAGGCCCAGCCCTTTGACCCGGCAGTGGCAGCAAAGAAGCTCTGCCAGTATGCCATAGACAAGGCCTCTACCGACAATGTCACGGTGATGGTGGTGAAGCTTGACCCAGGCATCTTGGCTTAACCGCCTTTTGCGGTCCGCGCTGCGGTCTGCGGTCTGCGGTCTACTGTCTGCTGTCTGCTGTCTGCTGTCTGCTGTCTGCTGCCTGCTGTCTGCTGCCTGCTGTCTACCCGTTACCTGTTGGAACACTGTTCAACCCCCGGAGGCAATCAGCACCTTGTTTTCCGTTACACGGCTAGTGGTCTGCTTCCGGTCCCCCCACCTATAGATTCGCACCCAGCACTAATGACCGCTTTCCGGTCCTATCGCGAATCTACGCAGATCGTGCTCATTGCATCTTTTAGTAATACATGCTACACATCGTACACCTTCACTTGCGCCTCTGCCTGCTCAGCCGCCACGTAATTCTCGCTCTTGATCCGCGGCCGGTAGAGCCCAAGAAGCAAACTGCTCGTCACCACACTCAACGATGATGCCGCCATCGCTGCACTGGCCCACACCGGACTGAGCCGCAGGTTATTAATTGGATAAATCACTCCCGCGGCAATGGGGATGCCAATCACGTTATACACCAAGCTCCAGCAAAAGTTGAACTTGACCCGGCGGAATACCACTGCCGCCAAATCAAGAAGGGTGCAGAGCGTCACGATTGGGTGGGTTTTGTTCAACAATATAAAATCACTAGACGTCACGGCCAAATCGGCACCCGAAGATAGAGCAATCCCCACATTGGCCACTGCCAAGGCAGGCGCATCGTTGATACCGTCTCCCACCATTGCCACCACCTGTTCATTCCCCTTTTGAAGCAGCTCCACGATTTCCTTCTTCTCGTGGGGCAAAATTTGACTCACCACATTCTCGGCCGGAATCCCCACCTCGAGCGCAATTGCAGCCGCAGTGAGCTCGTTGTCGCCGGTAATCATCCAGCTGTCAATTCCACGGTTTTTCAAGTGTTCCACCACTGCGCGTGCTTCGGGTCGCACCTCGTCACGACAAGCCATCATTGCAGCAAGGTGAAACTCAAGGTTCCCATACATACGCTCGCACTGAATTGCAAGACTCACCACCGACTTTCGGTTCTTCTTCCAGTAGTCGAGAAGGTTTTGTTGTACCCGCGTGACTTTCACATTGAAATCCCGAAGCATCGCCTCGTTTCCTAAAATTGCCTCTTGGGGCTTGTACTTCTTCCACAAGCCCCTGTGCTCATTCGAAAGTACGATCTTTCCCTTCAAACCTTTTCCTGGAACCGTTTCAACCTGCGGGATCTTGCTCGACGTCAATTCCACATCGGGTGAATTGTAAGTGGTGATAAAATTCTTCACTGCTGTCGCAATCGGGTGTTTGGACGCAAGCTCCAAGTCTCGCACACACTGGAAAGCAATGGTTTTCAAAGCGGACGCATGATGGCCCTTTACCGATGAAGTAATGAAAGAAAAGTCAGTTGCCTTCATCTCTCCACAGGTCAAAGTTCCAGTCTTGTCAAAGCACACCAAGTTGACCGATGCCGCATCTTGGAATGCTGCACCTCCTCCCTTGGCCAAGATTCCATTCTTTGCCGCCAATCCCGATCCGACAAATAACGCTGTCGGAGCAGCGAGACCAATTCCACAGGGACATGCAATAACAAAAACAGCAATCGCAAATTCCAAACTCCAAACACTCCAGCCTCCCACGTCAATATCCAAATAGCTTTCGGGGAGTGCTCCAGAATATGCAAGGGCCAACCAAATAATCCAGGTGATAATTGCGAGCAAAACGATAACTGGCACAAAGTATCCGGTGATGGTATCCGCGACACGTTGAATGGGTGCTTTCTTGAGCTGACCATCGCGAACGGTATTAACAATTTGGTCTATCAAAGAATCTCCGTCAGCACTCAAGATTTTCGCAATGATAGAGTTGTTTCCCACATTAACTGTACCAGAAAATATCTGGTGGCCAGGCCCATGTTCAACTGAACGAGATTCTCCAGTGAGAGCAGACTCATCAAATTCAGATGTTCCTTCCACAATGACACAATCCACGGCAGGCGACTCACCCGACGAAATTCGTATATAATCTCCGGTATCTAAAAGTTTGACATTAATAATCTCGTCGTTTTCATAAGTATATTGACCCCCTTTCTGTTGTACCCTATCCACAACCGTAACCTTCGATGCTTTCATTGAGCTCAAATTTGCAACAGCATCGCCGGTTTTGGACTTCGAAACACTTTCGAGCACACGTCCAATTAACAAGAAAAAAGTTAAGAAAACCACAGAGTCAAAGTATGTGGTATGAAATCCCATTCCAGTATGACTATCCATTTGTGCGGATATTCCAAGTAATACTAAGCTTGCCACATATGCAACGGTTGTTCCGAGGCACATAAGTAAATTCATGGATCCGAATCTCAAAAACCGTTTCCTGAACGAGTTTTTGTGCATCCATAACGATCTGATCTCCTTAAATGCTTTTCTGTGAAACACATCAGCCGCAAAAAAATAGACTGGGGTACTCAAAAAAAATACTATCCACATAACTCGAGACACATTACCTGCCCATAGAGGCTCTTCGAGCCATTGGCGAAAAGTATTCAGTTTTGGGAGCAATGACATTCCCAAAATTCCGAAAACAAAAGTAGGGATAGCTATAATTGCTGCAAGAATCAACCTCTTTATCACTTCCCATGTTTCCTTCTTCGTGACCTTTCTCAAGTGTTCATCAATCGAGACCTTCTCAACAATTTTACAATCATAAACCGATTTCCTGTTAAAGTCAACCACATATCCTAATTCAGATCCCAGCGGATGAAGGTGGTTTAAATCGGTGAGGAATCGCCTTATGTTGAGCCGATTTTCGTAATCTGGAATGTAGGTAAACTTGACGAACGGTTGCTTCAATGTAATGGGGTCGATAATAATGACAGCTTCACCAAAGCTTTTCAAATATTTCATGATTATATCTGGGCAATCGGAGCATATCATTCCTTCCACCCCGATATTTATGCTCCGAGATGAGCGTTTACTCGAGGTAACGCTGACATTTTCCTGTTTCACGAGCTCAAAATCAAAGCCACAGTCCTCAATAACCTCTTTCAACTTATTCAAGTTGGAAACCGGCGCTTCGGCTGGTTCAATGATAAAGGTTCCAACTTTGGTGATTGCATCTACACCACTGTCTAATACGAACGGAAGACCGTTAACAGCTGCAGTGACAGAGTTGACGCATGCAGAACATGTGATTCCCCCAATTATAGCTGTGATTTTTTGGTTTATAGAACGTTGTACAGGTAAGACTTCAATGAGCAGACAATCGAATCCAGCCTCATTTACTGCCTCCACAATCTTGTTGATAACCTGTTTGTTGGGGATGATAGCCACTGCCATATGTCGGAGAAGATTCACCGAGAATGAGGGCTCACTCCCTGTCAGCACAATATTCAATTCTTTGTAGAGGTTTTCAATCACTTCAGACACGGATTGGACGCAGGCAGCGCATGTCATTCCTGTCACGGAGAACACTGCTCTGTATTCTCCCTCTTTCTGTTCGGGCAAAGGTGATTCGAGCTCACTGGAAGCACATTTTTCTAGGTCAGTGTCTGTTTTATTACTGTCCTTGCAGTAGGTACAGTTTCGCAAATGGTGTTCTCTTTGGCGCCGATCGGTATACTTGGTCCAGTATCCAGTTATATGAGATACGAGGCCCGGCGCATCGCTATGTTGATCGAATAGTGAAGCTTCAGACATGAGGCGACCATCCACTTGCATTTCCCAAGAGAGAATAGTAAATCCATTTCGGCGGAGTTCATTGACAATGTATTTCATAGCTCTCAGTAGTCTGGAATTTTCCAAATCTCCAAGACAGTGGTAATACAAGTCGAGTTGCCCATTTTCCAAGTGAAAAAAAACCTCATCTGGAGACAGCTCAATGATTTTTTTTCTTTTCGGGGGGGTACTGAAGTCTATGAGATAGAATCTGTGATTGATTATCAGTCGCACCTTAAGATGACAATCTGCGCAGTGAATGTTCGCAAGGCATATTCTTAGATGTTGAGCAGGCATAATAATAATAGCCAAATTAGTATGGATAAATGAGAATGTTAGTTGATATGAAAGTTTCCCCAGGGGTTTACCACCACTTTAAATGGGGTAGCATGCCGTAGATAAGTTGGTAAGTTTGCGCGATGCAGCTTATGCGCGCGACTATTGCGATGCAGTATATTGTACTTTGTCATCAGATTATCTCTCGCGAAATTCCCTCTGTCATGCAAGGGCCAATTCTATGCACGGCTGTGACTACGCATTGCTTCGATGCGGTACCAATGTTCTTTGCCCCCGGAAATCAAACAATTATTTGCAATAGAGAGTTGATTGCCGCTGGTATAGACGCAGTTGCATTGCCAAATCTATCGTCCGCAAAGAAAAATCACAATGGTGATATTTTTGGTTCGCAGAAGATACAATGTGTCTGAGAAGAAAATGATCCGCCTTGATCGAATACACCGGACCACAAGAACTTCCACAATGACACATGTGGAACTGAAAGCTTCGATCCCCTTCGATCAATGATCTGTCTCTTATGCGGGTTAATTTCCTCGACCTTCCAAAGCTTTATTCGGAGATCAACGCGGCAAAGTCATATTAAATCAACAATCATTACACCGAGGCAAGAGTAACCGCAGGAGAGGGGAATAGACAGTGGTGAGCCCCAATCACGGCCCACGTTACAGGAATCGCCACTAGGCCTGTAAATCGTTCGCCCACGGTGTGAAAGAATGTGCTGGTGATGCAAAACTCTAAAAACCACACCGCAAGGAGGACTCCGCAAAAAGGCTTTAGTAGCCGGTCTGCAGTTTTGGCCCATGTAGTTGTGGAAGGAGCCATGGTGTGCATGGAATCCCGATTGTGCCAAAGCATGAGACTCAGCGAGAGAATAATGTAGTAGTGGGACAGAAGATCAAACCCGTCCACCCAAACCGCCTCGGGGTCAAGTTTACACTGGTTCATTGACAAGAATGGTCTATCGCAACTGCCTCCGGTTGCAACATTTATGCGTTCCACAATTGGGGCACCGAAGCACCACCGCTGAACAAGAATGTAACACACGGTTACCAAGGCGTACTTGAATGCTTGCTGGACCAACACGGCTTCCGGAATGCGGTTTTGTTCGTCGGTGTACAAGAACACGTGGCTGGCATACGCTGCAGTGAACCAAACATAGCCAAACAGCTGAACAAACACGACATTTGTCTCAGCCATAAGCCAATTGTGCAGCACGACATCTCGATATGCCCGGGCATAGTACCACACGGGAATTGACACGATGAAAACTGCTACGTATACCACACTCGCATTTCTCACAAGCCTGTCTTGTCTGAAAAGATCCATGTACTACAACCAACCTGGGGTAAATTTATGTCATAGACCGGTAAAGGGCACCATGTGCAGGTGCTGTCATGTTGCGCCAGGAAACGGGACTAGAACGCGAGGTGGCAGCTGTGCTCTATATACGAAATTGGCGGTAGAGCGGAAAATAGATCGTTTCTTAGAAAAAGTAACATGGGCCCGGTGATTTGCTGTGTCCAAGATACATCCTCTCCTCGTCTACTCGTGGTTCCCGAGCGGGTATCTGCAGGGTGATAAGCGTTATGATGAGAGCGCACGTGACCGTCACTAATACCCTAGGGTCGAAAATTACTAATCCGACAGATAGAAACGGTTGCTAGCACAGCAGATTGTTTGGAAAATGCTCACTGCTCGTCTATTATCGCGTGTTGCCGCAAGAGCTTCTCTATCCACATGGGGGCCACGTTTGAATCCCTCTGCCTCCAGCGCCAGTACCAACCCACCATTGAAGTTCCCATGCCTTGAGCATTTGGAACAGAAAACAGAAAAGTTGGCCAACGCTGTTTCAGGCAACGAGAGCGTCTGTCTGCTGGAAATCAACTCGTTGGAAGGCGGCCCGGAACCGGCCTACTCTAATGTCCTGTCCGGATTTGAGGTATACAAGAACACTAAGCCCACCTTCTTTGATAATGGTGGCCGGTTATCGGAGTTTGAGGTAGCATATGAAACGTGGGGCACACTCTCTTCCGCCAAGGATAACTTGGTTCTTATCCACACCGGGCTTTCAGCGTCGTCGCACGCCAAGTCGCAGCCGAAGAATACAAAGAGCGGCTGGTGGGAGAAATTCATCGGTCCCGGCCTTTACATTGATACCAACAAGTATTTTGTGGTGTGTACCAATGTATTGGGCGGCTGTTACGGCTCCACTGGGCCTTCGTCGAAGGATCCTGGCGACAATAAACACTACGGAACCAGATTCCCCATCATCACCGTGAATGACATGGTGAGAGCGCAGCGCGAGCTTGTGCATGATGTTTTTGGTGTGACCAAGATTCACGCATCAGTGGGCGCCTCCATGGGCGGCATGCAGAGTTTGGCGTATGCCTGGGAATTCCCGGAAGAGGTGGAGAAGGTGGTAAGTATCAGTGGGTGTGCCCGGTCGCACCCTTACTCCATTGCATTGCGCCACACACAGAGACAGGTGTTGATGAGCGATCCCAACTGGAACAGAGGCTTCTACTATGACGGCATTCCACCTCATATCGGCATGAAACTTGCCCGTGAAATTGCCACCGTCACGTATCGTTCGGGACCGGAGTGGGAGTCGCGTTTTGGCCGCATCAGAGCTGACGAGTCGAAGCCTGTAGCCTTCTGCCCCGACTTCTTGGTCGAAACCTACTTGGATCATGCGGGCGAGAAGTTCTGCTTGGAGTATGATGCAAACTCACTCTTGTACGTGCTGAAGGCGATGGACATGTTCGACTTGGGCACACAAAACAGAGCCAAGGCCCAGGCCAAGCGCAAGGCAGCGGAGGACGCTTTTTACAACAAAGAAATCAAATCTGCGCCCGAAACCGTGCCCAAAGAGCCGTACCAGGAACAAGTACGTAAAACCACTATAACGCCGGAAGAGGCATTGGAGGACTTGAAGGACGGCATGAAGAAAATTTCTCACAAGAACGTTTTGGTGGTGGGGGTGGAATCGGATATACTCTTCCCTGTGTGGCAGCAGCGAGAAATCGCCGAGGTGTTGAAGGCCACCAGCCCTTCGGAAGACAACATCAAGTACTTTGAGTTGGGTACAGACGTTAGCAATTATGGCCACGATACATTCTTGTTGAGCTTGGACCACATCGGGCCGCCGGTAAGAGACTTTTTAGCACAGTAGGATTATGATTCATGAATATACCTGGGGGATTTCAATGACAGTAGAAACAGAGTTTAGCCTGTAACCTAGTCACAAAATCAAGAATTACATTGGCATACCTATCGTTCACGCCTATAGAACCCTTGCATCTCTCGTCCATTATTATATAGTTCGTTTAGGCAATGATGCCGTGCGTGCTATCCAACTCGTAGCCCAATTGTCTGCTAAGTGCATAGATCGAGTCTCTGACCTTTGTCACCACAACCTTTGCCAAGCCCTGGCTCTTTTTCTTCGCCTCAGGGTTGTTTTCCATGTGCTGCGGGAGCAAGTTGTCGTGAGCGCTCAACGACACGAATAGCGCAAATGGCACGAACCACACTAACAACCCAAAAAAGGAACACACCTCTGTGAACAGCGGAACCCTACGGGGCACATAGTCCTCGCTCAATCTCACCTCCAACGGCGGAATCTGTGGATTGTGGAAGTAGTCAAACCACAAAAAGTGATTCGCTACGACCAACGCACACGACACAAGGAAAATGGGCGAAGTGAATTGTACATAGGGGAACTTTTCCAAGTTCTTCATGTAAATCACATAGGACACAATCAGGAATATCGTTAACTTCAACGGAAATGAGTCAAAGAGCCACAAAAGTATGAAAATCACCACGTTTCCCTGAATCAACCGTTTTAGGAACCGTTTGGTGGGCTCGGTGTGTTCTTCAACTAATTCGGAAATATAGTAAAGTCCCAGCGCAATAGCTAGAACAAGGAAGAAGAATCCCAACACCACCCCCACATATGAAAGTAATTGCAAAAACATGTGACTAACGGAGATTGGGCTATCACGATTTTGGTGTGGTCAATGTTCGCAAGTTGTCACAGTTTACCTTTTCTCCATCCGCTCAAATCGCGCGACAGGCAAGTCGTGTACAATGTACCGGTAGATACTCTAAAATAATTCGTGCAATGCTAATCTAATTACTAGTCATAGATTTCAATCGGAGGAATACGGTCAGTGTTGAAAAACCAATTTCCTCCCTCAAGCTCTCTCAGAAGCCAGTCCACAGGGAACAACACTAAATTCCCGTGCACTTCCTCAAGAATACGCTGCGCGGTGTCGCGTTCAAAGATTCGTTCGCCCGCATGAATCTTGCGTCTGGCACTAAATGTGCCTGCTCGTCTCCTCTTCGTATTGCGTCCGGGTGCCCGCAGATCTCTCTCGTGGGGAATTCGATCTTTCTCTGTACTGCTATCTCTATCATTCGCATGACAACTGTCGCTGTTTCTCTCCAGTTCTTGATCGCTCTCGCTATTCGACAGATCCTCCGCGCCTTCTTCTTCTGCATCGCCTTCATCCTCAGCGATATAATCGGTAACAGCAAATTTACTGCGCCTGCCACCATTGAAGCCCTTAGGAATGTCTCCCAAAATACCATTTTCGCCCTGGTAGTCTGCGACGTTGATGGTAGCCTGGCTACTTCTGCGGTTATGATTGAAGTTCGTCTTGGGCTCTGACTCCATGCTGCTTCTTCCAAAATGCCCCTTTTCTCTCCGGAATTTCGCTTCTTCGATTTGCGAAAGCTTAAAAGCTTCCTCTAACTTCATGAATCTTTTGTAATCCTTCCAGTTGGAGACAAAATCATCTGGCTGGACATGGAAAACCATGCGATAGATATCACTATTTCTTCTAGCATTTTCAAACCAGATGTCCTCGTAAAACTCCGGATCTAATGGATCCTCAAAGCTGTAGGGGTCAATAAATTTAGTGTTGATATCGATACCGGGCAGATTGACTTGCAGGAGGGTTTCCCGAAGTTGAGCTTTGTCAAGAGAAACGACGGGAATTGACTCATATGATTCTACTCCTGTGCCCTCGTGTGTGTCTTTCTCGTCGTATTCTCCTCTTTGGGTCTCTGGCAGTATGTCAAACTCCTGGACCATTTGCACAATACTATCGTTTTGTGACTCAGGCGAATGGCTTCCCTTTACCTGATCTTCGGGGATCTTTGATTCCGAATCATATGGCGTCAAAGGCAATCCGGCTGAAACGCGTTTTGCGGACTCCTCTTGTTTTTGTTTCTTCTGAATAGCAGCGACTCTTTGCAAATATGAAATCTTTTTTAATAGCAACCACCGCTCTTTATTTCTCTTTGTGAGAAATTTCTCTGTAGCCTCGTCCATCTTATCAGAGATCTCGAAATCATCCAGGATCAAGAAATCTTCAACACTCTCAATATCCGGCAAAAAGAAGTCACTGGGCCTAGCTTCCAACATTTCTTTTGCCAAATGACGCAAGAATTTTGCACTATCAAGTCGACCCTTCACGCCGATATTGGTACGATATTTATCGTTACCAATACCATACACATCGCGTTTGTGTTCGAGATTTTGTTGAACACGAGCGTCGTAAGAATGCTTTTTCTTGTCCCGAATACCCTTATTCGCTTCATGAGGCCCAGTTCTATTGTTGAAAGAAAGAGGTAAGGACTTTGGCTCCGGGCCATCCTCTTCAAAAATTTCTGTTGGAATCCGATGTACCTTTCTGTTCAATTTATGAACTTTGCAGAAATGCTTCCACCGGTTTGTACCCTCTGTTTGATTGAGAACAAATCTAGAAGCCATCTCAACAGCAGCAGAAAGCTGTAAATTGTCCAAATTATTAAAATGAGAAGTCGTCGCTTCAAGGCCGTTTTCAGTTCTAGCGAATTTTTGGATCTTGTCAAACTGCCGCTCCACCAAATCCAATGTGTCTACTGAGATACCCAAGTGTTCTCGCATAAGTCTAAGACGTAACGTATGCGGAAATCTTCCGACCTTGTATGGCTCCCCATTCATATGTGTGTCAATGGTCTCAGTATCTCTGACCACTGCAGCAACTTCGGAGTCACGGACGCCTCTCATAGATCTCTCATTTATATTAGCACTTCCGATAATCACGGCACGATCGTCGACAATCATACATTTAGCATGAATGTAAAGCTGTTCAGTCACAATGGTTCGGTCTGGTCCTAGAATGCCCCACTTTCTGAGAGAAAAAAACTGGATATAGTCGTCTGGATCAATTCCATATTTTCTAAGTTTGGCAAAAATACTAGACGATCCACGAGAGATGGACATGTACTCACATTGCATGACGACTCTTACGGAAGAGCCATTGGCCTCGTCGACCTGAGATTCAAATCCTGGAAATAATGGAATGATAATTATTGCCTTCCAGGCTTTTCCTTCCTTGTGAGCGCGAATTATTCTATCAACAAGTGCATCACCGATTCTATTTTTGATTTCGGTTCCATCGATGAAGCAAGAAGTGACGAAAAACTGATTTTCAATGTAGACGAAATGTTCTGATTCTTCAATCAATTTCAAATACGCCTGGTGAATACTCTCTTCGTGTTCCTTCAAACCAAGGGACCAATTTCCGGCAGATCTGAGAATCTGGACCTCACATGTACCATCTAATCCCATGGCTTTCTTTTCATCTTGGGTCATATCGGGTGGTGGTGTGAGAAGGGGTGTCAACCTACTAGGTCTTTTCTGTCTCAAGAGGTAATTCCATCTCTGCACGAAAGAACGCGAGAGATCTCTCGCGACATCACCCGCCGTTACCATATGGATATCATGCCACGGCATTCGCGGAACAACCTTTCTGTCGTATAATGTTTCATATGGCTTGTCCAAGGCTGAAAAATCTTTAACGCGGGTATTAGAATAGTCTTTTCCGGGAAACACTTCGAAATTGGTGTACTCTTTGTGGGAATACGTCTCAGAATCAAGACTTGAAAAATCAATACCAGAATCATCCACCAAAACATGGTCAGGAGTATCATATCTGCCATAACACAAATCAATACCACCAAGGAAAGCGATTGTATAATCAACAATGCAAATTTTCTCGTGATGAGCCCAAAAATAAGTGTTTTGAAGAAGCTGGTTAGGCGACCGAATAACATGAATATTCTCCTGGTCCAACGATAAAATTGAGTGTTTCGTGTAGAGAGAATCTACGGGAGTGATACCTCCCACATTCCTGTAAACAATGACGAAGATTTTAACGCCTTGCTGGGCTTTTCGTTGCAAAAGTCTATCGATTCTGAACTGCTGGTTTCCGTTCGCCGGACGACGAAGGTAAAGTTCGGGTGAGAGCCACCAGTCGTGGATGAAAATCACATCTTTTGCCATTTCAATGGCGGAGGAGACAGCCCAGTAATAATCACGAGCGTCAACAAACCATTGAGCAAAACAGTTCTGGCGTACTGGAGCAAAAGATCCGAAGCGGTGCTTTTCGGCCCATACGTTGCTTCTGAGCATTTCATTAAGCGACAGAAGCCAAAGCTTTTGTTCTCTTCTGGACTTGGGAATGATGACCAATTTTCTCTCATTGTTTTCGAGTACAATTCTCAAGTGCTTAAAAACCTTGTTTTGGACTTGCGACACGGCATTGTCATCAGAAATTACTTTTTTCTCGAAGTAATCCTCCTCGTACTCCGAGTCTGTTTCCGATCCGTGGCCGTCCACGTCACCCTTGTAGTGTATTTTGAAGCTAGAATCGACAAGGAACACTTCCAATGGTGTTGTGGATTTTATGTCCGACACATACATAACATAGGTGTTTCTTACCAAAAACCACTTTTCCGATCTTCTGTCAATCATTCCCTTGAGATCATTTGCACGGAAATGGCCCACGCGCCAGCCTTGAGATTTGGCGGTGCCTCCAACGTGGATAACACCTTGCTTGCCATAGACACTTTCGTAACTCAAGAGTGCAGATATAGGCGAAACCTCAAAGAAGTGGAAGAGACGGTTGGATTGGGGGCGCATTGCCAATGCCTGAGTCAAATCGTTCAAATATCGGGTGATTTCAAGCACATAGCGGTGATTGTTTATCGCTCGCACACGAAGAACTTCCGGAGAGGCGGTCTCAATGGATGAGGTTGAAGACATGGCGCTCAAATGCGCCCGGAATGTGGAGATGTGATCGCGAAGAGTGTGACCTGAAGCAATTGAAAGGTTATCCTGTTCGATCTGTTCGGGATGCTCCATTGTAGTAAAGGAGTGCGGGGTCAATTGGGGCGCTGCAGCTTCCTCTGCTCGTTCTGAGAAGGAAGATACATTCTTTTGGTGTCTGGTAGCTTTCTTCAGCTTGCGGTCTCCACGGCGCAACAGCGGTGGTACGGGGAACTTGGGAAGGTCAGACTTCAAATTGCCACGCAATATCAGCCACTTGAACCTTGAATGCAAATAAAGAAGGTCGCGGATGTTCTTCTCCACAGACCAGCGCATGCGCTGGTGCGATACGCCGTATTCCAAGTCGATGCGGAACTTGCGGTTCTTCGTCATCGGAGACCGCGAGATGTCGGAAACTTTGATACCTAGAAGGTTGAGGAGAAGCGGCGCGCGTGCAATGCCGAGCTCATCTTCACAGAGACATGATGCAAGCAAACTAATGGCAGGGCCGCCGAGTAGCAACGCGGCGATCAAGCCCTGTGCTCGTTCGCGCGTCTCGGCGTCCATGTCCAAGGCGCCTTCGTCATCAGGGTTCTCCTGATGTAGCCTACGGTCCTTATCCTTGTTCTTTTTCCGGAATATGGTGAAGATGTTGCGTTTTTTGCCGTCATCGGGGTCTCCCGAGTTCGTGCGGCCGTCGTTGGGGTTGCGGCCAAAAAAGGTAGGTCTTTTCAACAACAGCTGACCCAACCGACGTGGCGGTGCTTCTGTATCGTCTGAAGCATCACCATTCGCCTTTAATACTTCACCAGAATCCTCCCTGTGCGTATGACGGTCGTCAGGTCGCCTCGCTTCGGTATTATCAACGGCAGAAGGACCAAAAGTATCTTCGGCGTCTTCTACAGTGAACGGAATGTCTTGCGCTTCTTGATCATCGTCACTACCATAACGCAGTTCTTGTGGGTCGGAAAGGAGCTGGAACTGGAAGGCGTTGCCCACAGAATTGGAGGGATCTCTGCTGTCGCTTCGTTTGCGCCGGGTGTTTCTTCGCTGTCCGTCGGTGTTGCAGTCTATGGAGCCAGAATTGGCAGACGACGCGGTTTCAAGCCTATCGTTGTGAGCCGTCGAACTCATGCGGGTGTTTGCCGATGTGTGGAGGGGGCGTGGTGGAAAGGTGGTGATGTTTTTGTGAATTGTTTCGCTTGCGCTATGTGTGCATATACCGCCAGAGTCGTATTGGTGGGGAATAGGTGAGAGATATCCAGCGGCATGGTTTCTGGTGTGTTTACGGCTCATGTACGGTGTATTCTACTGTGCTTTCTGTATGGCTCTATTGGCTCCACAATTTTATGGTGCAGAAACATATGGGAAATTTGTCCTGCTGGCGTAACTAGATTATACCTGGGTAGTGCGACTCGGGCTGCATTTGACACCGCGCGATAATTGATTAGCAGAGATCGGGCGGAGCTATTGTTTGCTGGTCCACTGTACAGTATTACGAATGTTACCTGCGTACTGAAATCGCTGATGTGTATTCAAATGTAGTCTTCCAACCCACTCATTGCGGTTTCATGCTGTCCAACACAAGCTGCACCTTGTGTCCCAACCACATTGCGTGTTCTGTGTGGTCCTTGTAGCCGCCCTGGTCGGTGTTAGGATGGATCAACACCAGCAACCCGTTGTGGTTCAATTGGTAGAACGCCACAACGCGGGCAAAAAGGGCCGGGTCATATTTTCCACCCGTGTCCATTTCCCACATGGTGATGGGGTGGGGTCCGATCGGCTTGTCCCAGTGAGGGTGGAGCCGAAGCAGACCCGCTTCAATCTCGGAGGAGAATTCGGCCGCAACCTGCTCTCTCAACTTATCGGAGATTTCCTTCTGCTTCGGGTGGTAAGGGCTCCAGTAAGTGTGGAAATCGTAGCTGTAGATTGTGGCTGGCATTTTGTTTGGCCACAGATGTAGACCAGAGGCTGGGTTTATATTCGCGTACGTGCCTCGATCATATTTGTAAGCATGACTAAATTGGAGCCGCATTGATTATGCGCGAGCGAAGGTTTTGCGTCGACGGTCCGGTGTACATTCATGCACTGATATATTGTCGTTTTGGTTTCAGGACACGTTGCAGTCCGCTAACTGATAAGGACTCTTGAGAATGTACGTGAGACTGTCTGCCGTGGATTTGGACCATGCGTGTGGACTAGAAACTATAATACAATCAGAACTCCAACCATCTCATCTGATGTTCTTCAGAGAGATACGGACAAACGTCGAGGATTTACAGTCTGGTTTGCGTTTACTCGTACCCTTTGTATTCAAACAGGAATTTCAGACATACGTACATTGACAAATCCATCCACTTCGTCAGACTCGATCGGAGTGTATCTCTGTCGCCTCTTGTATGTATGCACTGCAACGCATGATACCAATGCCAATGCGCTGCCTGCGACGTTGTATGCGATATCCATGTAGTCAAACACCCGAGCCGAGTTGATGAAGTTTTGGAGATACTCCAGCCCAATGCTTGCACCGAGACACATGCAGACAAAGGTGATTTTCCAAGGGCGGAACAGGTCCCAGAGACAGTAGAACTCAGAAGTGAGAATGAAGAAGGTGGTGAAATGGATCGCCTTATCGTGACCCAAGTGTATCAGCGAGAATCCGAGGTACGCAGCACCGAGAAGCGTTATGCAAAATAAAAGCAAGATGGGGAAACGCACGATTTGTAGCATGGTTCTGGGTGTCGTATACCGATGCGATTTGCGGTTGTAAAAAACCAAAAGTCGATGCAGGGAAGATTTCTAGTAAATTATTGATAGATTTTTTTCATTCGATGGCAGTGCAATCCAGTAAGCTCTCCAGGGAAACGATGAGGTATCAGTATGGTCAGTTCCTGTAACTGATGTACGCATTAATTCTTTGATTCGCGCAGACCGGAGATCCATACTACACCATAATCAACAATGCTCGGTGGGTTTCGAAATCTTTCGTCCAAAGTGGATTATCTCGCCAAGTCGGTGCCGCCGAAGCGGGTGGTGCCGATTCCGGGGAAAGCAAAGACCGGTGCGGCCAAATTAACTCCTACTCATCTCCCGCCCACTGATATCGCTTCCTTGGTATATACTCCGCTTGATTTGAATCGTCGATTCCAGGTGGACGGCTATATCGCCCCTTCTGTGGCGCAAATTACTCATGCAAATTCTTTTTTCTTCCGCTCTTCCTTCAAACACGAGTGGACGACCGCACACTACGACGACATCCCAGACATCAAAGTCGCACGTCAGATCGAGCTCAAAAAGTCCCAGATAGAGAAGATGGAGGAGTATGAAAAGACCCCGTATTACACCGGGTTGGAAAAGTCGAAAAAGACCTTTGGTGTCAAGCCGCAACTTCTTCGGCCGCTTCCAGAAGTGCTTCTCTTAGGCCATACCAATGCGGGGAAGCTGACGTTGGTTAACAATTTGTTCCTTGATAAGAACCAACTGAAAACCACCAACGGATCGACTAATTATGCATACGTGTCTCGGCGTGCTGGTTACACCAAGTGCCTCAATTGTTATAACGTGGGAAATGCGCTCCGTATAGTCGACAGTCCTGGCTACGGCGAGTTTGGCGAAGAGGACCAAGGCAAAGTGGTTCTAGACTATATCCGGCGCCGTAAGCAGCTCCGGCGGACGTATGTGGTGATTGACAGTTCTGTTGGTGTGCGTGAAGAGGATGCAGCGCTAATGGAGTTTCTTGTCGAGAACGGTGCGCTGTTTGAAATTGTTTTTACCAAGGTGGATGATGTTGTGAGCAAGAAAATGGGCCGCATCGACTTGAAGCCGTCAAAGGGTGATGTTGCGGCTCGCTTGGCAGCGTTTGAAGCGGTCAAGGATGCCAATTCCAAGGTGGTGACCCATTTCGACGAAATAATTCAGCGTGCGGGACTTGCAGACTTGGCGACGTTGCCACGACTCTTATTCAACAACTCCGTCGGCAACAAGCTAATTCCTCGGCGGTATGGATACCGTGAGATCCGCTTTTCCATTTTAGAGAGCTGTGGCTTGGCCAGTGAAGATAGACCAGTGGTAGAGGTGAAGGAGGAAGACTTGAAACGGGCCAATTCAGGACGGCGGAAGCGGGTTCTTCGCCGCCCCAGGCAAGAGCCTAAGCACTGATGGACTGGGCTTGCTCTTCCAATTGCTTTATGCTGCCCATTGTTCACGCTGCGATTTCTGGTTGGCACCGATACTCTTGCCGATACGGTTGCTCCATTCTTGCTAAGCCTTTCTGGAATACGGTATTTCTCGCTCCTGTTTGGCTTCGTGTGTTATATCCCGCCATACTTCCTGCTATGCTCCGTGCGTGTTATAGTGTCTTGTGTCCTTGTCCGTTGCATGGTCTACTCGCGTAGACCCTCACCCGTTCATCTTTTAAGCGTATATTTAACGATGTCTGTAAATTTAGAGTACAAGGTGGTTATGCGATCTAGTAACGTCCACCTCTGCTGCCACCTCTACCACCAAAGCCACCTCTGCTGCCACCTCTACCACCGAATCCACCTCTTCCACCACGGTCGCCGCCGAAACCGCCTCTGGCACCACCACGGCCACCGAAACCGCCTCTACCACCTCTGGCACCAAATCCACCTCTACCACCTCTGGCACCGCCACGGCCGCCACGAGAACCACCGGCACCGCCAGTCTTTCTCTTTGGCTTAGGCGCAAGGTCCTTAGGCTTTGGCAAGAATCTCTCCAATGGAAGCAACTTGTCGGGACTAATGTAGAATTTGTCCCCATCCTTAAAAGACGAGGCCTGGACGCCTTCGGATGGCTTGATGGTGAAAAAAACCTCGTTCAATGGACCCAAGATCTCGTCGACCTTACCCACTTGCGTCTTGTTCTCCAAGAAGATTGGCGCGTTGAAGTATGGGATCTTGACGTTGATAGAACGACACACAATGTCGCCTTCACAAGAATGCATGAAAGAGCCCATTTCCAAAACAGTCTCTGGGGGACCTTGTGGGGCCAGGTTAAACCCGCCGCGGCCGCCTCTGAAGCCGCCTCTGAAGCCGCCTCTACCTCTGTTCATTTTAGTATGGGTTTCTTTTTTGCGAGTGCTAGGGAAATTTTTCCAATGCGATGAGTAGCACAGACTGAGGTCTTTGGTGCACGGGTGTGCGCACGGGACTCTCGACTTTCCGGTGGTGAGATGTAAGGATGTCTGTGTTCTTGGGCCACATTCTGTGGCTGTGAATTTATGGTCACCTATTGGAGGCTATCTATCATCTCGAGAGAGACCATTATATTCGGTAAATAGTTTCGTGACATCTGGTCGAACCTGTACTCATGACGTTCCCATAAAACAGGGTTGTAGGTGGCCACCACCTGCAGGTTGTCTGTTTTATACAACAGGAATCTAATGAGTGCAAAATTCAAGGTGCTACACAATTCGATGACTTTGTTGAAGCATTTAGGAGACTCGAATAATTTTCAGCTCTTTCGAGTAATCCTCCGTTGTTATTTTTTTCTATTTCAAAAGCTTTGGTCAGCTTCTTTCAAACTGTGAGACGAGATGAATTTCTAAGTTTTCGCGACAATACCGCTATGACCAGTCACAGAATAGGTCTATTTTGAAGCTAGAAGGACCGTCTAGTTTTGTGACTATTTTCTCCCATTTTCAACTATGTGCAATTCCATTTTCTATCGAGAATGTGGCTATAATGTGACAGAACCGAATGTGATAAGCGCTGCAAACATTGATGGAACGTGAAAATTACATGAGGAAATAGCGAAATCATCGGATTTATTGAAATGGTAACTTCGGAGCTGTCCAAAATTTTATTTGGCCTAAACGAACGTAGCTTGCGACTAGTTTTTCGTTTGCTGTGATAAAGCCAGTGCTAACGTCAGATAAGGCAACGCAGAGAGTTTGCACGGAATTCCTCTTATAGACGGCCTGCGCTAATTCCGCATGATATTGCACAACTCTTTGTTGCCCTTTTTCCTTTCATGATTCTTCGTTGGGTTCTGGTTCAGCAATCTCTGTATAATCGTCCGGGAAACAGCGCTTAATGGTCTCTATGCATTTGAATTTTAACTCATCTTGTGGAACAATGTCTTTCAAGAATTCAAGCATGGTGTACAGATCAAATTCCCGCAAGGCTCTCTTTCCGAGTTTATAGTTGACAATTGCAGGTTCACCTGCTCCTGCGTCTGCTGTTTCTTTTTCAAGATATTCTCGCTTCGTAACATCATTGAGAAATTCTTGCGTCGTTTTGTTGAGGTTGGGAATCACAATATTCAAGTTTTCCGAAAATCCAAAGTGGCCTAGCGCATCAACAAGATCAGCCTCGCGGATTCGGTTTTCGCTGATCACAATTAGGCCAAGAACAACCATAATGATTCCTCCAAACAACGTGTCCAGCGTGCTCACGGTTGTTTCTCGCCTCGTATTTTGGTTCATAAAGTAGAAAAGATCGTACGGGTTTCCCTTTGGTGCTTCTGTCTCGTCTTCTTGCAAAAGCTCCTGTAAGAGAAGCTTCGTCTCTTTCTCAAGGTTCGAAATGAGCACCATATCAGTAGCATTTTGAACTAGTTTCAAACCAAATGTTTCCTCGATTTGTTTAGCAACTTCCAAGATATATGGTTTGCTATTACCTTTGATGTGGTATTTGTGGAGAATGGGGGTGAAGTGCTCCTTCCTAATCTTTTGGTTCTTTGCGCTTCTGGTCATGATCATACGCAACAAACTGGAGGTAACCCCTGAAGTGGAAATTCTCACATCTGCTCCAGGCCCGGGTGTACCGTCTTGTTCGCTATAATCGACATCTTCTTCTGTTTCTGATCTTCTTCTTTTGGACATAGATGGTTAGACGAACTGTCACGCGCGATCTTCTTTTGCGCAAAACGGCGATTTCGCATTATTGCAAATAAAAGCGAGCGAGAAAAATAAAAAATATAGGTCGTACCCGGATTCGAACCGGGGTTGTTCGGATCAAAACCGAAAGTGATAACCACTACACTATACAACCATAGTAGGGGGCAAGGTCGTACCCGGATTCGAACCGGGGTTGTTCGGATCAAAACCGAAAGTGATAACCACTACACTATACAA